>JARHVA010000234.1:2647500-2657500 GCA_037957365.1 Torreya grandis | reverse complement strand
CCTCGGGCCATTTGCTTTCTGCATACCCGTGGATTTCCTTCGAGCTTTCCTTTGAACATTCCCGCGGACATTTTCCCCGGGTGAAATTCCCCAAGCAAAAGTTCAGGGGAAATTCCCATGGGCATTTAACAAATCTTTGAAAAAGTCAAAGGGTGCTTTGGTCGGTGAAGTGTCCTCCGCAAAGACACTTGTCCCTCATAAAATTACTTTTGGCTTTGAACCGACCCTTTGAACCTTTTTGATGAACCTTTGTTGAACCGATTCAAAGGTTCAATGAAGCGCGCTGAGCCCTTGTTGTTGAACTTTTGGTGTTTGCTGATGAAGATTTTCAATTGAACCAAAACTTTGAACCAAATCTCAAAAAATGAACAAATGCTAAAAACCAATTCTTTTGACTGAAAACCGCTTGCAGAGTCCGTAGATTTTTCTTTTCCTGCACAGTCCGTAGATTCAAGCCTGCGCAGTCCGTAGATTTTTTGAAAAGTTTGGAGAAATGAGGATTTTGAAGGCTCAAGACAAAATTAGGAAAGGGAAGAGATAATTTTGGTCTGTAGGACGAAAATAATTCAAATATTGTCCCAAAAATAGCTGACATTTTTGGGGAACGACAAGAATCTCAATTAATTCTACTAAATTCTATTTTAATAGGGTTTTTAAAACCAAATCAGGTTAAAAAATTACATAAATGATATATTATTTTATCAAGAGGCCAACACATATCAACATTAGTAAAATTTAAAAAATTCAAAAACATTATAAAATAAGAGGATGTGGGGTAGGCTAGGAACACACCTGTGAATATATAGAACCATTAATGAATGATGTTAGAATTAGGAGGATGTTAAAAACTTAGGATATTAATTATACATTTAATCTCTTTGAAAAAAGATGTAGAATATATTCTACCATATTGAAAGGGTGTCTGAAAATTTTAACATAACAAAAATATAAAAATTCCAAAACAATTTTGATGGAATGAAAGATAACCCTCCATCCTTGAACACTGATAACTAAAAAACTTGGTCAATAAAAAAATTAGAGGATAATAAAATGGTGAATACTAAAAATATAATTTGCAAGTCCTATATTAAGACAACTCATATTTCCCACTTCACTTTATTAGGTGCACTCTAATAATTTTATTTATATATATATTGTTGGATTTTAGAGATTTCTTGGTGTGCTTGTTTTAATAGTAAGGAGCCAACATTTCCTTGGCACTACTTCATTTGGATAAATGTTAGTATGATAAATACTTTCTACTTGGAAATAAAACTAGTAAGAAACTATTTTTGAGCTTCAGAAATGAGAATATTGTGAAGGCATTTCCACTTCTAGAACCTGATCCTACCCTGAGAATCTAGATCCAAGTAATCAATCACCTTTTCTCACCACATGATAGAGAGAATGGTTCTATCCTTAGTCAAACCTCTTTCATCCCTTAATGGTTTGTGGACATTCCAATAATCATCCCAAAAATAAGTAGTCATCTCACTACTAATCTCCCAAGTAATCTGATTATTGATAAGAGGAAGTCAAAGAAGCAAAAAGTTCAAAATATGGGAACCCTACAAAGGATTTTCAATCTCAATAATACTCTTTGGATCAAGGGAGACCATATATTTGAGTCAAATAATTCTGATCCATAGGGAATCTATCTTAGATAACATTCCCTAAATCAGTTTAACACCTAAGGCCTGGTTATAAAAGTCAATATTTTTAACCCCCATGCCCTCAACACATTTAGGCAAGCACACTTTGTTCCATTTCAACAATTGAGTTTTCCTTTTATTAGTTCAACCCTGCCAAAGGAACTTTTTCATTATATAGTTGAGGGAAGACGACATGTTTTTTAGAGGGCTTAACAGTGACATTAAGTAAATCATAAGATAACTAAGAACCAATTTGATCTAGGTTACAAGGTTAGATAAAGACAACTCCCCTTTATAAAAACTTATTTTTGATTTGAAATATGAAATCAAATTTTCTTGAAGGGATGGCTACCTAGCCCTACCAAATAGATGAACCCTAAGGTATTTGCTTGAAATTTTACAGACTTTGAAACCCAAGTGCCCAAAAAATCCCATTTAAGCTTGAAAAAAAGTGTCAATGAAGAATTTTTTTGGACTTCATTTCATTAATAATTGACCAGAGGTTGATTAAGCATCCAATAAGCATATTCAAATTGTTGATGTGTTAATTTGCTTTGGTCATTAAGACTTTTCTAAATAGAAAGGTGTCATATTCAAATTGTTGATGTGTTAAGCATTCTAAATGATCAATAACATGAAGACATATTAAAGAGCCATAAACATACACAACATTGACTTCCCTCCCCAAAGCATTAATCATTAGAATAGAAAGGAAAGGGGATATGGTTTCCCTTGCTTGAGACCCCTAGAATATTCAAAAAACCCTATTGGACTACCATTGATCAAAACATAAAATTTGGTTCTAAAGATGCAATTAAACATCTACTTGTACCAACTTTTATCAAAACCAAATATCTCCAACACTTTCATCAAGAATATCCATTTGATTTTGTCAATGCTAAAGATGATATTCTAACATATGATAAAAACCCACTCACTTTAGAGCATATTTGAAATGAAATATTTAATCCTGAAGCAAATTAATTTTGACACTATTTTATAATTAATATTACAAAGAGAGATAGGTATTTAGTCACTAAAGGTGGGTTGGTTGACACTTTTAGGAAGTAGAGATATGAAGGTAGCATTTAACTCATTTTCCATAAGACTTTTAACATGTATTCTTTCAACACTTCAATAATATTAGCCCCCAAAATGGGCCAAGTAGCCTAAAATAAAGTGGCCATGAAACCATCTTGCCTTAAAGGTTTGTGATTTTACTTTGAAAACATGACTTTTTATTATTTCTTTCTTACTAAAGGTAGACATCAAAGACTTTTTTTCCATTAGTGATAAGTATGGGGATGAACTTATCCTTTCTTCTTGGGCATGGAGATTAGATTCATCCATGGAAGCCAGAAGATATTCAAATAAACTCATTGTCTCTTTCTATACATTGAAAACTTGTTTGATCTACTCACTACTTGTCAAGCATATGAACCAATTTTTATTCAAAATTTTGTGCACTATTATTAAATAATGAAAGAATTATGTTTTATAATCTCCTTATTTAATCTAGTACTCTCAATATTTATACCTCAAATGGATCCAATTCAACTAACAACACATTTTTGAAAAGTTCTGCATTCCATATCTTGATGCATGATTTGATGTGAATTCATTTTTTAGAAAATATGATAATCTTACTACCTTTAACCTTATGAGAATACACCATAATTCCATGGATGTAGACATTTTGCTTCTAGGAATTTTACAATTGAATATCATAATCTCATCACCAAATGATGAAGACTCAGGTTCATCCACATCTTCATTAATTTGTTCAACATTATCACATGGGGGATGGGGAAGGAAGCACTTGTCATACCAATCAATATCAATGTCACAATCTACCACATTCACTTTAGCATTCAATAAATCAAGCACTTCTTTTTCAACCCCTCTATTCTAATTTCTATCCATCCTTTCATCATGTGCAAGCTTCTTCCCTCTATCATTGTCTCAATTATGGAAAATAGGCCCCCTTTGTGCTTGATTCAGATTTGGATCCCTCTCTTTATTATTAGACACATAATGGATCCCCTTCTCATCTGTAGCCAACTTGTATGACATTTATTTGATAGAAAAGGCCAAAGTCTTAACCATATTCTCAAGGTTGGTTGTCTTAGTAGACTACATTATTTTAAGATTGATAAAATTTACATCAGCTTGCTTATTCATGGGCTTTCCCACAACATTTATGTTATTATAAATTTGGATAGCCATATTGAATGCCAACCACAAGTTCATGGGAGCCTTGTCTTGCAAGTATTATACAACCTTCTTGTCAAAGGTATCATAGTATTTTATCAAGCACCATGTATCAATGGGCCTTATTTTCTTAGATAGATACATCATATCTTTGTTGAACCATGTATTTAAGTGCTATACACACTCATTGGGGTTCTTATTGATGTTTTCAAACTCAAACAAAAGGAATCTTGGAACAATTCTATCACCATACTAAATTATAAAAACATTCTTCATCTCTTCCCATGAATCAATGCATACATGGGGAAGGGAATTAAACCATTCTCATGCATCTTCTTCCATATTATTCATAAAAAACTTGATGCACACATATTCATAATCAACCTCATAGTATTTAATGCTATTGTAAAAAGCCGTCAAGTGTTGATCACCACTCACTGCATTTTTCCCTTGAAACTTTAGAAGGCATTTCCTTACTTCATTTGGGACTTTATTAAAATGACCTTATATATCATCAAAATTGATAGTCTTAAATATGGGAACGTGGAATGTAGGATGTTCATTATCATTTTGGTCCCTATGCCTCATGATTGGTTCAATAGGAGGTTTGAGAACAACTGGCAAAGGGATATGAGGGGGTGAATGAGGTGGACTTGTATGATCAAACTTAGGAGGGGATTCAACTAGTTGAGAAGGAGCTAGATAGTATATGGGACTATAAGGTTTTGAGAGACTAAGAGAGCTATGAAACTCCTCAGCAATGGGATATCAACAAAAAAAATAAGGCTATCATAATCTTGGTAGTCAGGACACTCTTCAGTAGCTAAACTTTGCCCTTTAATAGGATCTACATTTATCACCCTCTTCAACCAAATGATAAAATTGGAGTCACCACTAGAATCAAAATTCTCGAATATAATAGTTAATAAACTTATTGTGATAGATGTTAAAAACATATTTACTGAATTTGTTGATGAGATAGAAAATAAAGACACTAAAATTTTTAGAATTATGTTCGAAAGGGAAAAACACCTTCCAACATGCCATTTTAACAATTCTTTATAATAAATGTAGTAGAAGTCAAATTATCAAATATTTCAATTCTTGGCACATCCATAGTGTAGTGATGTGATGTTGATAACCAAGATAGTCCAAATATAGTAAATAACAACAAAGAACTTCATAACATGAAATACTTATAGCTCTCTACAAGAGTCCCCAACAACACATGTGATAAAGAATTTCCCTAGTAATTGTGCCAATAAAGTGTCAATTTCTAATTTTAGATGTTTTATGCTCAGCCTTGCATACTTGAAGAAAATAGCAAAAAAAGATGAAAAACCCACTAGTATGTCATTGTAGCTGTGGAAGGAATTAGCATCAAGAATAAACTGAGTGTAGACAATGACTGAGAGGCATTGATAGAGGGTATGGTCAACTCCTTGCTACTTTTAGATCTATTTGAACCAAGGTGAGAGGACCTATAGAGTATATTACTCACTTGGAGAGATTCTATAATTAAACCTCCATGGGTATTCTTAGCACAAGGGAACATAAATATGACTAGGGCAAAATCAAACTTGTTTAATCCACCTAAGAATGGTTATAACACAAAATGAATAAGTACACTAAGTCACATGCAAGCTACTAAAGATGGATAGGTATATGACTATAAATTTCATTCTAAAAAATATTCAACAACAAGGATCAAATAGAAATATAAAACACTATGCTTTAAAACAAAAAATTTAGATACATGTTAAGTATACAAGATTTTATGTATCTGTAAGGAAAATTACACTTAATATATGCAAAGGGTGTATTATTTCTAGGATATGATAGGGTAGGATAGTGAAATAGTTGTCAGAAAAATGGTGGCATGCTGGTGGTTTTCAAATAGCAACAATACTTTCAAACATTCATAGCATCATTCCCTAGTAAACATGTGGAAAAAACTCAAATTCAAGCTAGTGAGAACTACCAAGATTAATTTGTAGTTATTGGTGCCAACAAAATGCAAATACTCAAATAATTCTAAAATGCTAGAAACATACACTTAAACTAGAATCTCACATACTTTTTTCCATTGAATCCATAAACCTAGGGTGCCCTAACAAGTCATTTGAAAACATATCCTGAAATAATGTAGCAAGAGTTTATAATCTATATTCATGCTCAAAATGATAACTGGTAATGAACACAAACCCAAATGTCCAATCAACATAACTTTCAAAATACATCACTGCACTTCATCAACAGGAAATAGTAAGAAACCACAAGCATTTTCATTAACTTGAAAAGAGATATTACATACATTGATTTTGCAAAATGCTTCCATAGAGACACGCATGGTGAGATTTATCCATGTTGGAAAAGAGAGACAAAACATGCTTTCAAAGCTTGCTAATGGTTGTACACTTGTAACCAACTTAGCAAGGGAGACGAAATCTACACACAATAGTTTATCCCAATTTTTTTTTGTAAAACCTAGACTTAGAGAAAATGAACAACCAATAACAACCACCTAAAATAGAAGAGAAGCCTTGTATTTATACATGTTTTACCCCTTATTTTGTAATTTGAGAATGGGGGTTGCATTTTTTAATTTTCAAAATTGTAGTCTACACCCTAAAGTTCTTCCACGATGCTCTTAGCTATAAAAATCCTTTGCCATGCCTAGAATCTTCACCCATTTACATGAAAAATCATTGCTCTAACTACCTCTACAAGGAAGGATGAAGATTTGGAGAAAATATTTTGATTTATTGGCTAGAGATGCCTTGTACATGAGCTAGAAGGTGAAACTTCATGGTGGAGGCCAGAAAAACACCTTGTCTTTTATGAAACTACCTAAAGATGCCCTTGAACAATTTCTTTCATAGCTAGAATGTTTTGTATGTATACCCTTCCCTTTCTACACACCATGAAACAACTTGCTCTTGCAATGATGGTATGTGAATATTCTAGATCCATGGCTATTCAGATGATCTTACTCCAATGGCCCACCTTGGCCTTGCAAACCTATAATTTATCTCCCATGGAGGAGCTTGGACAAGCACAACAATGAACAATGCAAAAAACTTATGTCATTTTACCTTTTTGATTTTTATCTCCAATTTATTTTTCAACAACTTTTATTTTGTATTTTTTCCTTTTTCAATTTTTCCTTTTACAAATTTTATTTTTCACACTTTGTAATTTTCACATTTGCCTTTTGTAAATTTTCCTCTTATGTGGTTTCCTACATATTTTTAATTCATAAATGCATTATTTTCACCTTTTGACATTTTGGGGAAATCCTAGCCCCTTTTACACATCTACAATTTGTAAATTGCAAAGTTATAATTTGTACTTGTAGTTTTCCTAAGGGAATTTGAAATTCCAAATGCATTTTATAATTTTTTAAAATTGCAAATTTCACTTGGGGTTCCCATTTCCCTCGAGAGCTCCTTTTAGCGAAATTGCAGTCATTCATATGAATACATAAACATATGTATTAATTGTAGTGTTAGTTCACTTCTTATTTCCCCAACTGAATAGGGTTACAAGGCCATGTAGAATTTTCACAATAACATCATGCCTTTATTTAAGTCTTCCGAGCAAAAGTAAAAAAATCCTATTCTTATCTACAACTAAAGTTTTACCTCAAACTTCATGAAAACCTTAGTCTATTTGAAATGAATGAATTAAGTTTTTTGACCAATTTTTAAAATGTTAACCATATAATCATTCCTTCATAAAATATTTCAACTCTATATTATTTTATTATGTTAATGGTTTGATAATGTACTCCAAGTTATTTAATGCACACCATAATGTGGTTAAAAGTTTCCTATGATTCTAATGACCCATAAAATGAGATCTAGTATGATTTGTTTTATGTTTTTGATACTCACACTGTGGTTTATGAAAAATAACCCAACTACTATGCATCAAGACTAACCACTTAGAAATATGACCAAGAAAAAAATACTAGAATGAGAAGCTATATTAAAGTATGAATATGACTATGCAAGAGAACTATGATGCACAAACCATTTGAATCACAAGAATTTTGCATGAATATTAAAATGATATATGGTTAATAAGCTTCCCAATAGAACAATAGAAAACTAATATCTAATGAAACAAGAAATGTAAGAATATGAGTTAACATGTATCCAAAGAATATAAGAATACAATCAATAATTAAAACTAAATATGATCATTGAAGCAATATCATAACCACATACTATATATAGTGAAAGTATAGATCTTGCATTTCATGAAATAAATGAATTAAATGTAAATGCATGTCTCTTCAAGATTCACTCCTTCCATCTCCAATTCTCATGATCTACTACCCTCTCCTCAATGATACCCTCCTTCATGATTCTATTACGAGGTATCATATAAAATATCCTAGATCTACCACATATAGAGAAAGAAGGTTTTTAGACCATCATAAACATAAACATAAAATAATTATTAATATTAATGTAAATTAATATATTAAGTGAACGACTACATTTATATCCAAACATAATGTAGAATTTATCACATTAGTATACTACACATAACCACTTAAATCATGAAACTCATATTTAAAATGTTAATCATCATGATTTAGCTAATCAAAATAGTAATTCAACAAAAATATGTAATCTAAACAACATTCTATAACCACTAAAGTTAAAATAAATTATCATAGTCACAATGTTTTCCATTAGGTTGATGTGGGAAACAATAATTTATCAGTAAAGAAATGATGGGAAAACTATTTCACTTGAAAACCATGAATATGACAAAAATAAACCTATTATCCTATTGGAAACTATGATAACTAATATCTCAATATCTCTTAGTTACATCAGGGCAAGGAGAAATATGTGGAAAATACATAAATACCTTTCATATGTTGTCGAAACATGGGATTCTTGATAACAAAACCTTATTTTGAAGTATATATTGTGCTTGAGACCACATATTCATTTAGAAATGACTTTTTTTAAAAATAATATCCCTCAAAATTTTCTTTGCATTAATTTAGTTCCAAACTTATACTTACAAGATGGACTCATATATCACCTTGGGAAGTTTTGTATTTTGAGTGATCCATAGAGATAGAAACTAATATGGGTGAATCATTTTATAAATGTTTTAGGACACTTTGGGGATAAATACATGCTTACAATGTTTCAAAAGTACTTCTGGCCACATCTTAGGTATAATGTATCCAAATTCATCTAGTCTTTTACCACATGTGCAATTTCCAAGCGAATTAACAAGAAGAAAGGTTTGTACACACCTTTGATGGTTCAATTAGGTCTTTGGGAATTCATTTTCGTGGACTAAGTCAAGATATCCCCCTCTTCTAGATCGATTAATTAAGTTAAGTCCCTTTCCAAGGAAAATGGGCTACAAAAACACAGGGTGCAATATTTTTAGCAAATCAAATACCACAACTGCATGAAAATGGATTAGAGTAGTATTAAAATTAATGGAAACAATTCAAATAATATTAGCTTAACATCAACAAATTAAGATTTTATCAAAGTCAATTTAACAAAATAAGATCTGTCAGTGGCTAAGCATTTCATTGTTGGAAGTAAGGTAGGAATAGCATTATGGAAGTAGAGGTAGGAATAACATTAACATCAAAATATCATTGAAAAGGCATTATCATTAGTGGAAGTAGGGTAAGAATATCATAATAATGATAAGAATAACATCGACATGGCATTGATTAGAATAAGTTTAGCATGACATTTATAAAATAAGCTTGTTCTATATCAAATTGGATCTTAAATAACATTAGCATTAGTGGAAGTAATTGGAATAATGTTAAGATTAGTGGAATAACAATGGCCACGAATAGTAAAAATAAATTAACAAAATTATTTTGGTACATAGCTATATCATGGAAGACACGTATGAAGTGTATCATGTCCACCATTCACCTTGTAGATTATTGTTTACATTGGCATGTTAATCTATATATTCTAGGCATCTCATCTCCAAATTCATTCAATTGTGGTGTGAGCCAATTTGCTTTTATATCTATTTTTGTGGTGAGATCATCCTTGAAGGTTGACCACACTCATGTTTTATTTTCTTATTTTGGGCTGAGTGTAAATGTTGAAGGTTTGAAGCAATTA
>JARHVA010000234.1:2570000-2642500 GCA_037957365.1 Torreya grandis | reverse complement strand
GAAGTTTTCTACTTTAGAATCCAACATACCCCTATTTTTTATGTATGCACAATCATCTCAGTCACTTAAATTTCATGTTTAAACTCATACATGAATTAAAAGTAAGGTTTATATTAGTTTAAAGTGTTTTATAATATTATATATAATGTGTTCTATTTATAGGAGAAGTATTATAATGTATGAAAAAGTGATAAGAAGCTCTCAGCTTCTAAACTCAAAAAAAAAAATCTAAAATAAGGTTTACTGACACTAAAAGAGTTATAACATTATTTTTAGGTAATGAAATTCAATAAAATTTGGTATGGAGGTTAAGTAACATGTCTATAAACTATTTCAAGATTTATTTTTTTGAATGAGACATTGTAAAAGAATAAATGGGGGACTATCACAGAGTTTATTGTAGGTGTTCAATTGTCATGACAACCAAGAACAATTTTGGGTGAGATTTCTTGTAGATGAAGTCAAAATAATTTTTTTAGGTTTGAATACCTTTGTTATCACTGAACAACCTTGAATAAGTTATTTTTATTTGGAGCAAGAATCTTATTAGAGATTTGACCTACTAAGGGTCAATTAGGCATAGAGACCTAAAAAGCAGAATTGATCTAGATTTTTTTTAATAAACCAATAAATTAAGATTGGTTTCTTAATAATAGATTTAACCTCTAATTATTTTAATTACATCCAATATACAAACTAAATATTGAAAGATAAAAAATCACCATTCTTAAGGCCTAATTGGTATAAAATAGTCTTGTAGTAGTTAGGGGTTGAATTAAGGTCTTAGATCTTCAAGTGACTTGGTGAAAGGTTTAAACTCATAAAAATGACTTCTCTAAATCAAATAATAGTATAATAATCCTTTCATTAATTATCAATAGGGACTAAGTCAAAAATATAGGTTTGCAAGTTGTAAAGAACCTATATCAAATTCCTAATTGATTATCTCTAAAAGTTGTCAATTTATTAAGGGAGTTAATAGAAGAAGAGATCCATCAAGTGACATAATGATTTATACTTTAGTTTTAGATATTAATCAAGTGTATCTATTTAGTAACTTACACCTAGTATTAACCCTTTGGCTCATGTCATTTGAGTGAGGCAGACCTCAAATACAATGGAACCATTGTGGAATGTATGAAGAACTACTTTGAAACTATGGATTGTCTAATTTTGAATCCCATCTATATGGATGCATGGATATTTTACTCACTATTCCCACATCAAAAATCCAAGGATGAATAAATTAAGGTTTGCGATATATGAGAAAAGGAATTTTACTGTAGCAATTTTTGAGCTTTCCTAATGAGTTGGCATACTGAATTTCTAAGTCTCAATCACTATTTATTTCATGTTAGTGCACTTTCAGAATAGTCTATATTTTCGATTGAACACCCTAATAAATATTTTTTTAAATATGTATCTAGCCTTCCTTTGGCCATGTCTTGAATTTAATATGTTTCATTATTCATATTTCAATGAGAAAGGTAAGTAATATTAAATTAAGATAAGTGATATATATATATATATATATATATATATATATATATATATATATAATAAATTGAAATAGACACAAACAATTAAATTATGGTGAGATGGGCTGATCCAAACTTTGGTCAGTTTAAAACTACCATAAATTATAATTGTCACACATTCATAGTGGGCACATGATTAATTATTATTAATTCAATCAAAATAGTGACACAAAAATATCATTACAAAATATTATAATAAAATAATTTTTTTTTAATTCAATGATCATGTCAATCATGAACATCATACTTCAAATATATCATATGCCACTTATCAAATATATTTAATATGATTCAATATTTTACATTTAGATTTATGTTTGATTTCCATATTTTATAATCTCAATTAATTCTACTAAATTCTATTTTAATAGGGTTTTTAAAACCAAATTAGGTTAAAAAATTACATAGATGATATATAATTTTATCAAGAGGCCAACACATATCAACATTAGTAAAATTTAAAAAATTCAAAAACATTGAAAAAATTCAAAAACATTCTAAAAATAAGAGGATGTAGGGTAGGCTGAGAACACACCTATGAACAGATAGAACCCTTAATGATTGATTTTATTATTTGGAAGATGTTAAAAATTTAGGATATTAATTATACCTTTAATTTCTTTGTTAAAAGATGTACAATATATTCTACCATATTGAAAGGGTGTCTAAAAATTTTAACATAACAAAAATATAAAAATTCCAAAATAATTTTGATGGAATCAATGATACCCCTCCTTCCTTAAATAGTAATAACTAAAATACTTGGTCAATAACAAAAATAGAGGATAATATAATGGTGAACACTAAAAATATAATTTTCAAGTCCTATATTGGGGCAACTCATATTTCCCACTTCACTTTATTAGGTGCACTCTAATAATTTTATTTATATATATACTATTGGATTTTAGAGATTTCTTGGTGTGATTGTTTTAATAGTAAGGATCCAAAATTTCCTTGGCACTACTTCATGTGGATAAATGTTAGTATGATAAATACTTTCCACTTGGAAATAAAACTAGTAAGAAAGTATTTTTGAGCTTTAGAAATGAGATTATTGTGAAGGAATTTCCACTTCTAGAACTTGATCCTAACCTAAGAATCTAGATCCCAATAATCAATCACCATTTCTCCCCCTATGATGGAGAGAATGGCTCTATCCTTAGTCAACCCTCTTTCATCCATTAATGGTTTGTGGACATTCCAATAATCATCCCAAAAATAAGTAGTCATCCCACTATTAATCTCACAAGTAATCTGATTATTGATAAGAGGAAGTCAAAGAAGCAAAAAATTCTAAGTATGGGAACCTTGCAGAGGATTTTCAATCCCAATAATACTCCTTGGATAAAAGGAGACCATATATTTGAGTTAAATAATTATTCTCCATAGGGATCCTATCTTAGAGTACATTCCCCAAATCAGTTTAACACCCAAGGCTTGGTTATAAAAGTCAATATTTTTGATCCCCGTGCCCTCAACACTTTTAGGCAAGCACACTTTATTCCATTTCAATGATGGCGTTTTCCTTTTATCCCTACAGCGCTGCCAAAGGAAAATTTTCATTATCTAGTTGGGGGAAGACAACATCTTTTTTAGAGGGTGTAAAATTCACATCAAGTAAATCATAAGATAACTAAGAACTAATTTGATGTAGGTTACAAGGCTAGATAAAGACAATAACTTCCCTTTATAAAAACTTATTTTTGATTTAAAATATGAAATCAAATTTTCCTGAAGGGATGGCTACTATCCCCACCAAATATATTAGCCCTAAGGTACTTGCTTGAAAATTTACATACTTTGAAACCCAAGTGCCCAAAAAATCCCATTTAAGCTTGAAAAAGAGTGTCGATGAAGAAATTTTTTGGACTTCATTTCATTTACTAATTGACCAGAGGCTGATTAAGCATCCAATAAGCTCTTTAACTTCGTTACTTTGCTCACTAAGACATTTCTAAATAGAAAGGTGTCATATTCAAATTGTTGATGTGTTAAGAATTATGCATGTCAATAACATGAAGACATATTAAAGATCCATAAACCTACACAACATTGAATTCCCTCCCCAATGCATTAATCATTAGAATAAAAAGGAAAGGGGAGATGGTTTCCCTTACTTGAGACCCTTAGAATATTCAAAAAACCTTGTCAGACTACCATTGATCAAAACATAAAATTTGGTTCTAAAGATGCAATTAAACATCTAATTGCACCAACTTTTATCAAAACCAAATATCTCCAACACTTTCATCAAGAATATCCATTTGGCTTTGTCAATGCCAATGGTGATATTTTGACTTGGGATAAAAAACCAACTCACTCTAGAGCATATCTAAAATTAAAATTTTAATCTTGAAGCATATTAATTTTGACACTATTTTATAATTAGTATTACAAAGAGAGAAAGGTATTTAGTCACTAAAGGTGGGTTGGATGGCTCTTTTAGGAAGTAGAGATATGAAGGTTGCATTTAACTCATTTTACATTAGCCTTTTAACATGTATTCTTCCAACACTTCAATAATATTAGCCCCAAAAATGGGCCAAGTAGCCTAAATAAAGTGGTCGTGAAACCATCTAGCCTTAGAGGTTTGTGATTTTACTTTGAAAACATGAATTTTTATTATTTCCTTCTTACTAAAGGTAGATATCAAAGAATTTTTTTCCATTATGATAAGTATGGGGATGAACTGAGCCTTTCTTCTTGGGCATGAAGGTTAGATGCATCCATGGAAGCCAGTAGATATTCAAATAAACTCATTACCTCTTTCTATACATTGAAAACTTGTTTAATCTACTCACTATTTGTCGAGCATATGAACCAATTTTTATTAAAAATTTTGAGCACTATGCTCAAATAATGAAACAATTATGTATTATAATATCCTTATTTAATATATTAATCTCAATATTTATATCTCAAATATATTTATTCATTAGTGTGTAGAACTTCCAATTCAAATAACAACACATTTTTGAAAAGTTATGCATTCCATATCTTGATGAATGATTTGATGTGAATTCATTTTTTGGAAAATATGATCATCTTACTACCCTTAACCTTATGAGAATACACATAATAATATTTCAATTATTTCCACTACCAATACCACTTTAGAGGAATACTAGATTACAATAAGGCTCGATAAAGCTCCATCAACAATAATAAATAATCCATTCTAGTTGACCAAAATCATACTTAAAAACTAAGAGGCTTCATCAATATTTAGTTTGGTTTTTTAGAGAAATAATATAAATTTGGTCATTGAGATAACAATAAATTCTTAACCCATGTCTTTTTTTAGGGTCATTGAGGCCCCTAAAATTCCACGATATAACTCTTACAAGATATATGAGGTGATTTCCACTATGATTTCATCACTAGGGTAAGTGCATGGAGTTAGGGGCCAAAAAATAGACACATTTTATGTTCAAATATATTTCAACATTTTCATTTATGATTTAAAAAAATTGGATATGTGATCTTGGCACATAGGCTCGATAATTACCGATCCAGGACCACATATGTGGTTTTAGTCTTTAGAACTACGTACATGGTATTACTGTTATAAAATCATGTATGTATAATCATTTAGTATTTGATTGGCATGTATGGTACATATAAATAAAGAAAAAACATTTAAGTTTAAGTTTACATATAGAGATGAAATATACATAATCTATAGAATGAAATAAGTGATGTATGTGTTTTCTTTATGGGATTGTTGTTAGGATTGTACCCCATGATTGGAAATCATGTTGTGTATGCCTTTATGTATTAGATGATTTGTGTATGAATTAGGGACTCACCAATTCATTTATCCAAAGTGTATACCTTAAGGGTTGTAGAGGGAATGGGGCGGGATCAACTTATGGCACTTTGTGAAAGATGTTATCATACTATTTCATCATACCTAAATCCTTTCATGCAGCCTTCATACCTCCTATGATGTCTCCCTAAGATCTTGAAACCTTAAAATATGGCTAAGTCTAAAGCCCTAAACCCTTACAATCTAACTAAGTCTAAAATATGATAGGATCCTCCAACACCTGTAATTTTCATTATAGCTTCTATAGGTACAAAACCAATCTCAAACATCCTCAAAGTATATAAATAAAATATAACTTTAATTATAATAAACTAAATGTACATAACTAAATGTAAAACTGTGTACACTATTTTAAAGACCAGTAGTAAAATATTCTATGTAAGTGGTAGTTCTATGTATGTGGTTCTTATATTTTAATTTTTAAACATATGTTTTAAGGCTTGAGAATGGCTTGGATTATCGAGCCTCAGGCATGGACCTATAACATTCATAGTTGAATTTTTTTTACCAACAATAAAAAATGTAACTTTGTCCACGCTAAACACTATCCATTTTATCAAAGTTTTGCTTGAAAATAGTACTACAACATCAACTAAGTCTCCTCTTTCTATATATATATATATATATATATTTAGTATTTTTATTGCTATAAGGTTGTTCTTTATGTTTATTGACTAAGTATGTATTTTTTAGTTCTATATGCCATGATTATTCATGTTCATCTCTATTTATGTATCTTTTAAGTCATTCATCCAAACTAGAAAAAAAATCATGGTTACAAATTAGACCTAATTATATACACATTAAAAAAAGAAATATCTAATTTTTGATATTTTTTGAGGTAGTTAGGGGTGGGCGCATTGCCGTATATACATTTTTAATCATATTTCAAAGTATACTGACTTGTGAAATGAGTAAAAAAATTATTCATTAATTAATTTTATAAAAATATAGGTTGTAAACTATATGATCTTAACTAGATCTATACCTACCTTTGCTGGGAAGGTGTTTTAATCTTCAAAGGCTAGAAATAGGAGATAACCTTTTCCTCTAGCAAAAAAATAGTCCAAAGGTTTCCTTTTTAGAGGAGAATCTTAGAGAGGTTATAGATCAAGAGGATTGGATTTTTGAGAGAGGAATGATATGATTTTTCAATAGGATTTGGCCTTATCTTCCAGATCTACACCAATGGATCTCTAAGTATTAGAGTGTTTAGATACTAGGTAAGATTTAAATTCATCTCTAGTCTAGGGGAAATTTTATTATCATTTTTGATTCAGAGGAGGGTATAGATGTAATTAATGAATATTTTTGGGTGTGGCAACTAGATGGGAAACATATGCTTTTGACAAAGTACTGGTATCCCACATTCAACTTTTGGATACTTCTTTGCTTCAAATTATATGACACTCATTGGGTGAATTATATGATGTGGATCCTAAAAACAAATATATGGGGCATATAACCTATGCTAAAATACTTTTTAACCTAGATATTACTAAGGATCTTCCTACTCATGTTGAATTGTAAGTTAGGGATTGAACATGGTTACAAACTATGACTATGAAGGTTTACCATTTAGATGTTGAATATACTTTGTAACTAGTCATTTGTTTAATAAATTATTTTAAATTAAATAAAATAAGGGAAATACACATTATATTGAAGGTGAAAGCCCTAATTGATGGAAAAGGGGAAAAGAACTATTCAATGGCAGTTGTAGATCTTGCTAGAGGGGAGAGGCCTAATGGTGCTATAAGGGAAGTATAGGGAAACACAAAATATTGGATTCTATCGATGGCATGTTATAATGCAGCTAAAGATGTATTAGTAGAAGATAAAATAGGGGTTTTAAACCTTATTTTCATGGTTGAAAAATGTCTTATAGGGAATATTTATTCAATAATTTCCATATTGATCAGGAGTGCTAAAGGAATATTTTGACAAGCACATGTTGATGATAAAACCTTAGCATCTATATTTTAACCCCCATACTAAAATATTTAGTATAAAACCAATCTAGGTTTGGTTACCGAATCTACCATAGTAATTTTGGAATAATAGTTTCTTTAAATCCATTGGTAGTGTTATTAGAGAATTTTGATATGAGGATTTATTAATAGATTAAAAGGGTCATTCCACCTATGCATGATTCCTTGTATATGCTAATCTTTCCAAATAACTCTCAACTCAGATGGAACTGGGTGTGAAGAATAAAACTTGGGTTCAATTTATAGTTTAATAAGGCTTACTTTTATATGTTTCCCTATAAGTAATTTGGTAAATGATTGTCCAAAAATCAAGCATAAAAGAGGAAATAATTGGTGGAAAGATGTAGAATTAGGGCATGTAAAAGTCAAAGCTAGTGACAATAAAAGAGAAGAGTGCAAAAAATTTGAGGTTGAGGTGATTATTAATGATGATTTACTTATAAGTAATTTGGTAAATGATTGTCCAAAAATCAAGCATAAAAGAGGAGATACTTGGTGGAAAGAAGTATAATTAGGGCATGTAAAAGTCAAAGCTAGTGACAATAAAAGTGAAGAGTATGAAAATTTTGAGGTGGAGGTGATTATTAATGATGATGAATGCAAAACACTAGAAATAGTACCAAAAAATCTTATGGAACTTTTAGCTCCATGTGGGGAGAAAGTAGTTAAGAATTACATTTATAATGAGGGGTTAAAGGCTTGGTCTCCATCGAATCCTATTATTGAAGGTGAAGTTTTGCTAACAAGGATCCCATTATTAAATCATACCCTAAGAAATGCTTTAGAATTGTCCATTCATATTTTACCTAATTCAAGTAAAGGAGGTGAGTGTATAATGGTTAGTACCAAAAGGAAAATAAAAGGTAATTAGGAGTAAGAACCTTTGAACATGACCCTCAGAATAAAAAATTAAAATGGTTCCATATGGTCTTACATATTTTTTATTTTTTTACTATTATTGTTTTGTTGTGTTTTTTCTTCTATCATAGAAATTATTATATTATTTGTTAAGTAGACATTACCTATTTTATTTCTTATTTTTGATAGACATTGGTAGAGGCATTCATGCAAGCATTCCTTGATTAATCTTTTCTCTCCTTTGTTCCAAGTTGTGGGACCTATCAACACCATCCATTTTACCCTTAATAAAAAAATCAAGGGAATTCCTAGTAAAAAGATGATATATCAACCTAAATTAATATATTACGTGAACTACTACATTTATATCAAGACATAATGTATAAATCATCATATCATTATAAAATACATAACCACTTAAATGGTGAAACTGATATTTAAATTGTTAGTCATCATGATTTAGCTAATCAAAATAGTAATTCAACAAAAATATGTAATCACAACATTCCATAACCAATAAGTTTAAATTAAATTATCATAGTCATAGTGTGTTCCACTATGTTGATGCAGGATATAAAAATTTATGAGTAAAGAAATGGTGGGAAAACTATTGCAATTGACATGAAAATCATGAATATGAGGTTAACTTAGACATATCTATAGAAACATGGAATGGTTTTATATAACCACTCAAATAACCCTATTATCCCATTAAAAACTATGATAACTAATACATCAATATCTCTTAGTTACACCAAGGTAAGGAAAAATATGTGGAAAAATAAACAAATACATTTTATATGGTGTCAAAAATTGTGATTCATGATTGATAACAAAACCTTGTTTATAAGTATATGTTGTGCTTGATACCACATATTCATTCAAAAATTAATTTCTTACAAATCTCTGCAAAATTTACTTTCATTAATTGAATTCCAAGCTTATATGATATACTAGTGTATCACCCTTGGAACTTGTACATTTTGAAAGAGCCATGGAAATAAAAACTAAGATGAGTGACTCATTTTAGAAATGTGTTAAGACATTTTGGGGTTAAATACAATCTTGAAATGCTTCAAAAGTACTTCTTCTGGCCACATATCAGGTATTATATATCCAAATACATCAAGTCTTGTACCACATGTGCAATATCCCAGTTGAGTAACAATAAGAAAGGTTTACACACATCTTTTATGGTTTAATTGGGTCTTTAGGAATCCATTTCCATGGAATTTATATCAAGCTACCCTACTACCAAGCATGATAATAATTATGTTTATGTTGTAGTTGACAGATTCTCAAAGATGTCAATTTGAATAAATTTTAATAAATAGATATATATTTAGAAATAGCTCAACTATAAATTAAACATGTCTTGATCCAGTTTGAAATCCCATCAAACATCTTATTTGATATTTATACAAGGTTATTAAGAAATTTATAAAAATCACTTTAGTCTATACTAGATATAAAGTTGAATAAGTCTATTGAATCTCATCCAATAACTTATGGACATATAAAAGTGTTAAATAGGATTATAATGCACCTTATTAGAGTGTACAATTCAAAGAGGAAATTTAACTGTGATGAAATACTTATTTTAGTTAAGTATAACTACAACAGAGCTTTGCACAATGGTACTATTAAGATCCATTTTTAGGTTTGATTTCATTTCTAACCTCTTTTAACAATTGACATATCTTATCCTATTCCACCATAAAAAAAACTTCAAATAAAAAATAAGTTGATGAAGATGCTCAATTAATTGAACACATTCATCACATTAAACATAAATAAAAACCATTTTGTAACACTCTAATGTGAAGTATAAGTGGTACCATGATAAGCATTAGACACCACATACCTTCCAAGTTAGTAATGGAGTATGGCCATAATTACATAAATAAAACATGATAAGACCTTACCAAAATCTTCCACATATGTACATATAAATAATAAATCAACCAAAATTTAGGATCAAACCATTACACCTCTATCTCTAACTATCCCAGTAAGTAACACTCAAGTATCCACTATAGAACAACCTCTTGAACTCATTGCTAAAGAATTATATTGGGTACTTATCAAATTAATATTTCCCAAACTATACATAAACATTCCATTACCAAATACTTCAAGATATTGAGATAAATTCCTTGTAACTTCATCTTGTCCTTCCCCTTTTCCATTAATAGTCATATTCCAGGCCCTTCACCTATTAATTGGTTGAAAGAGTTTCATAGAGAGTTAATTCGATATGATATTGAGATTGCATCAATATTATGAGAGATAATGTAGAGATTAGGTTTGAGAAATATAATAAGAATTTAATAGGGTTAAAAATATAAATAAATAATTTGGTGTGAAGATATCGGTATTATAAAAAAATGGTAGCACATTCAGAATAGTCTATATCTTTGAATGAACACCAAATAAAGATATTTTAACTATGTCTCTACCATTTCTTTGACTATATCTTGAATTTAATATGTTTCATTATACAAATTTCAATGAGAAAGGTAAGTTATATTAAATTAAGATAAGTCACACACACACACACACACACACACACACACACACACACACACACACACACACACACACACACACACACACACACACACACACACACACACACACACACACACACACACACACACACACACACACACACACACATTGTGTGTGTATGTGTGTGTGTGTGTGTGGTCCTTTGAAATTAAAATAGACAAAATCTATTAAAATTGGGTGAGTGTGTTGATTCAAATTTTGTTCAATTTAAAAGTACCCAAAATTAGAACTGTCACATATTCATAGTGGGCACATGAGTAATTATTATTAATGAAATCAAAAAAGTGATTAAAAAAATCATTACAAAATATTATACTAAAATTAAACATGTTAATTCAATCATCATGTCAATCACAAACATAATACTTCAAAATGTATAATTGGAAAAAAATAAATGCATAATATTTTACTACATATTATCATTCCCAGTCGATTATACATCATTATACATAAATATTAAATTGCATATGAAAAAATATTATCTTAACTTATAAAATTAGAAAATATCATTCCTTTATTTTCTATAGTCACTTTTTAGTTTCTTTGATTTATTTCAATCCATTTACTTCTATGCCAAAACACCAAAATGTTAAATTCCAATCCTATGTTTATAATGGAGTCCATCATGTCAACTTAAGGGGGGTATTTACTTATGATTATAAGAAAATTGATCTTGATTTGAGGGAGCAAACAACATTGACGTAAACATTTCACAAGAAAGTCATAAAAATTATAGATTTTCACATAAATGTATGGAAAATAAATAAAAGCTTCCAATCCTCTTGAGATTCACCTCCCAATTGGAGTTCTTAAGAACCCATTTCTTCAAGTGAACACACCAACATGGCAAACAAAGTGGAGAAACTAACCTAATTAAATGGAAACACAAGAAGCAATTACAACAAGATAACCTTTAATGTATAAAATCTAAACTGAGATTTAGATCATATTATGGAAAACATATCAGAAACATAGTGGCATACTTGTAAAAGATTATGTAATACATATTTTTAATGTTAAATTATACTATAAATTTATATCCTAATAGTGTGAAATTAATGCAGGGACCATTAGATTTTTGGGCCAAATTATGTTATCCCCATTGGAACTATAAAATTACAAATAAATGCAAGCCTTAACCTCATATAAAATTAGGAAAAACACACTTTTGTAGTGTGGGTGACATGAATTGCTTAGATATCAAATTCAAATGATGATACACCATAATGGACAATCTCCTCTATTTATACAATGTTTTATAGTATAAATTTGGTGTTTAAACTGATAAATTAGGCACCCCTCAATTAGACTTGTTATGAGACATATTGTAAAATAATATTTTCATTTTTTCATATAGGGATATAGACAATATATATGTCTTGCATATAGCTATCTACTATGCTAAAATTATAAAGTGTTTCAAATATGCATATATTGTTTATGGTTTGAGGAAACAATTGATAACCTTAAATTTTTCTACAATTATTGATGGCAGTAAATTGAACTATTCATACTATGATATCTCATTAATGGGTTTAAGGATCCTTATGATAATAATGTAAAGAATGTGGCTATTGAAAGTAATTCTAAAATATTATGTGACCAAATGTCTATAAGTATTTGCCTAAGAGATGAGAAGCTGACCCTATTTCATAGCTGAGTAGTGGTACTTGTGTGGCAGTTTGTTGATGTGAAGACCAAATATGTGTAGGATGTTGGGGATGTGAGAGTAATGGTGAGGTGAGGTACACCAAGTAGTGGTGGTGCTTCATCTAATGTTAATAATGTGTTCTATCTAGTTATGAAGGTATAGGACACTCTGAATGAGTATCATTTCCCATGTGTAGAGTTAGAGTTGAATACAAATGATAAACAAACTACATCATCATTTATAGTATAACTACACATTTTTTTGGCAATTAAAGATATGATATTGTGAGATGCCAAACATGTAACTCTATTGTAGAGTATAGAGGGACTCAATAAAGCTTACATGTTGGTTTATGGAAACTATTATTATTTATTTGTAGTATTGTCCTCCTATGTGTTATGTGTATCATATTTGGGTATTACATGGGGAGTGGGAAGGATCAAATGAATGTTTATAAAAATAATGAAATGAGGGCTCTGTCTTATAGAGATTTATAACAATGTGAAATTATAATTAGTATTTTTAATGAATCAAATTTTTATTATGCATTTGAAAGTATATTCTATTTGTTAGCTTGCTTTACACACACATTGTATCTTAATTTTGAATTGAATTGATTAGATTCTATCCCATTCTATGACAATGATTATAAATTCATTTCAATCATGTATAATCACTAAAATGGTCATATAGCTAATAATATTAATTTTGAATTGAATTTATTAGCTTCTACCCCATTCTCTTCTAATGACTACAAATATATTTCACTCATGTATACTCACTAAAATGCCCATATCTTAATTGTCATAATGATCATGTTTCTGCATTTTCATGTCTATGAATAAGAAGTGCATATGTAAAACTTAAGTAGTTTCAATTCTAATATTGTGATGTTTGTGTAGTGATTTTCTAGTATTCATAGAATGGTTGATAAAAAATGCATGTATTGGTTAATGATCAGTGGAAAGGGAGGGATGTTTATATAAAGAGCATATTATTCAGTCATAAAGAATATTAATAAGGTTATATGGTAGGTTTATAAAATATTATGCTAGTATACATTATTCTCATTACCTTGCTTTGACAGACATGCTTAGCTTATGTTTGTACTTAGATGAGGAGATAGTTGTTTCTATGGAGGTCAATTCATAATTTTTTGTTGAAGAGATGAAAGGGAATAAATATATTCAAAGATGTATTCTAGGTAAATTGCATTAATATGTCACCTTCTTGTATCATTTATTCCATGATATTAACATTCATTGAGAAACTAAATGTATTAAATAACGAGTAACAAGGGAGGAATGAAATCACATATTGGAAATGAGTTTGATTGAGCCTGACATTATAACATTAGAAGACATGTTTATAGATCAATATTATGATATTGTGTCTAGTTTAAGAGTGGATGACATTCTCGCCGATGTGTACCACTATCTATTTCTATGTATTACAGTATTTATGCTCCTTTTTATAGTGTTACTCTAGATTATTTTTAGGGAGGAAATGTAAAATGATTTAATGTGGTGAACATTAGATTTAGATATGTGTTATATATTAGTCAAATTACAACTAACATATATTTTATTGTGAAAATATGTGCTCTCTTCATTACCATGTTATTATGCATTGATGATAACATTTTATTATGATCTACCAATAACTATCATCACATACATTCCAATTGTGTAGAAATAATTACATGTTATGATGACGTTTGTACTATATTGAAAATATGAATATGTAACATACTCTAAAATTTTAAAGTATTGTATATCCAAACAATGTTTAAAGAAGTTTAATATAACATGTGCCTAAAATTATTATACATGTTAGTAATGCATAATTGGTCATAAGTTTCAATTGCATGATATGCCATTATCTCCTACATGTTCAAGTAAGAATATGAATAAATATAGCACTATAATTTGTAGTTCTTTGATGCATGTGAGGTGCTTTGCCATTATTCTAAATATACCCTTCCCTTAATGATAGGCATGTTGGCCCTATGCACAAGAGGAATATAAACTAGATATGATTAAAACTATAACAATAAAGATATAGTCCCGTAAAATCATTGTATGTTTCGAAAGAGGTACATCCAAAATATATAGGGTAAATGGTAATTTAAAAGTCTCTTACTATGGGACATAACCAGAAAAGTACCGAAAACAAATAAATAACAACCTAATGAATAGTAAATAAATAGTAACAAAACTAAAAAATAACTTGGATCTTAAATGACCCAACATGGCGTACATGCCCAAAACCCCTTTGTGCTTCTATGTAGTTCATAGTAGAAAAAATGACTATGGGGGTAAATTTAGTGACTACATATTTATATCCGTATCATAACCATACATGTGTGTCATGCTCAATCTACCTTACATACATCATTTTAGTATTCTAGTAAGTTTGAATACAATTACCATATGGAAACATAGTAGTTCAAAAATAGATAAAAAAACCAAAGGGAGTGAGTGTTGTCGTATTGCTTCATTTTGATATGTGAAAATACAAGCCTCATATGAATAGATGTAACACTAAAAATTATATTACTTTGATGTATGTGAGGTAATTTACCATAATTCCTAATATGCCCTTACCCTGATTTACTGGTGGTTAGGCCCAAAACCCCTTTGTGCTTCTATGTAGTTTGTAGTAGAAAAAAATGACCGTGGAGGTAAATTTGGTGACTACATAATTATATCCGTACCATATCCTTACATATATGTCATTCTAAATATGTGTTACATCATTTTAGTATTCCAATGGAGTTAAATATAGTCACCACATGGAAATGTATTAGTTTAAACATGAATACAAAAATTGAGCGGAGTAGGAGTTGTCATGTATCCTCATTTTGATACATGTAACTATAAATTGTGTATATATATATATATATATATATATATATATATATATATATATATATATATATATATATATATATATATATATGTAGCACTATAAATTATATTCTTTGATGTCTATTAGGCAATTCACCATTATTCACAATATACCCTTGATTCATTGGTGAATAGACCCAATAACCCTTTATGATTCTATGTAGTTTATAACATAAAAAATGAATACGGTGGTAAATTTACTAACTGCATAATTACATCTGTACTATATCCATACATGTCTGTCATGCTCTATTTGTGTTACAAACTTACTTTCAATATTCTAATGGGGTTAAATAGAATCACCACATGAAAATGTAATAATCAATTTTTAGTCTCTGTTTGAAGTTGTTCAATGGAAATAGGTGTTAAACACTATTGTGCATGTTAATAATCCATTGTTGTTCATATATTTCAACATTTGATCACTCATGGTTTTCATTGTGTATTAATGAAATGAAATGTTTTTGCTAGACACTGCAATAGATGGTGGATAGGTGGGATTCTATCATTCACCTTCCATTGAAAGAGGAAAATGATGGTCTATTTGACTGTATCAATATTAAGTGGGAAACTTTTCCTAAAAACAATGAGGAAAAGATGTGGGTTGTTGGTTATCTACTGATAGGGTGGAGGATTTCATGAAAGGAGAATCAATAAGGAAGTCATTCTTAAAATTTTTTCATGTCTCCCATCGTACGAAAAAGGCACTCCAACGTAGAAAGCATAATAGGGTTACTGCTACCTTCGAATATGTCATGTAGGTGACCTGTTACTCTATACTAGAACTGTGGGTGTATTTATATATTATTATGTTCTGCTTGTATGCATTTTATGTATCTAATTTTTAATTTCATTATGTTTCACATGTATAACTTATACATACATATATTGTTGTTCATATGGTCATGAGGATTTT
This sequence comes from Torreya grandis, assembly GCA_037957365.1. Classification (NCBI taxonomy): domain Eukaryota; kingdom Viridiplantae; phylum Streptophyta; class Pinopsida; order Cupressales; family Taxaceae; genus Torreya; species Torreya grandis. The sequence continues at coordinate 2,626,234 of JARHVA010000234.1, read as the reverse complement.
TAAGAATTGGATGCTCTACCAAAGGACAAGTTAGTAGTGCCAAAGATAGGAAAATGTAGATGACCATGCTAAAAACATTTAAGATGTGGTTATTAGACCCAATGATGTGTTGGTCACATACTATTAGGTATAACACATGAACAAGCAAGGTAATCACTATCATGGTCAACAATATGAACAATTCAAGGGGAAGAAAGATTTTTATGCATCGTAAATCAACCCCCATCTAAATTAATGGGTTTATAGGGTATTATTATTGGTAATGTTTATTTATTCTATCCATATTAAACACCATGAGATGGTCCATGATAGATTAATGACATTTAATGCTTAAACAAAGTGGGATGATTTCCTCAATAGGGATGATATATACAAAAGATAAAGAAATATCAAGGAGAATAAATATATTTATAGTCTTGATGATGTTGAAAGTGTTAAAAAGTGGGCATTGGAAAATCCTAATAAGTAGTTTATCTATTATGGATATAATGTTGGGGGGATAAATGAGGATGGGGAAATTCCCTTCATACAAGGCATCCAACTCCCACAACAACTAGACTGATTATTGAGATATAGTAAGTACAAATTATAAGATATGGACTCAAATTTTGGCATAAATTCAATAAAGGTATGTTTTCTATAACTGTAATAGTACTTGAAAATATAAATATTTCATAACTTGAAATATTTTTTTTTTAATATCTACATATAGTTCCAATTTTTGTTGGCTTGTAGCTAGTTTACAACATATTTGTAGCCTGTCTCATCTCTCGATGGAAGAGGTGTATATTTGGGCTTTAAATTATCTATATTTTTCTCTGATGTAAAATGGACGGGTCCCATTTAAAACCCTAACTTTACCAATATTATAAAAAATGGATGGTGTTTTGAGGTGTGTGGGGGAAGTGTGTTATGGTTATATTAGAGACCAATAATGCATGTTAATATTTTAGCATTTTACTCCACAAAAACATTAGATAGTGGTTTCCTCTATGAATCCATCAAATCATCATTTCTTATTAGGAATCTTAAAAAGGAATTGTCTTCATGGAAATATTATGTACCATCGATAGGCAATCAAAACATGAAACATATAGTTAAATCCATTTGAAGTTATATAACATATTAATATTACTCACATTCATATTTTATATTGACATAAAGCATTACCAATAACCATATAAGATAATAATCAATATATAAATCCTCAATAGCTTTGAATACTTGGGTCAATTCATATCAAATTAACCCCTTTAGTTGCTTATGTTAAAAACATGTTTTATTCAAACCCTAAAACCATTTAATAGGATGAAAAGAGAATTATTTTTTTAATTATGAACTTATGTTTACTCTAAATATTTTAGTAGTAATATCCCCTCTATGGGTTTGTGTGTGAGAGTAGGATCTCACCCCCAAGTCGATAGAGGTATAAAATCCAAAGAAAACTTCTCAAAACCAATAGTTCACCGACAACACACTCCATTATAACCATATTTTTAATCAACTATTATAGTTTTATTTAAAATATCATTTCAATGTTGAGCAACATAGATAACTAAAAATCATGGTTTGAAGGGGAACCTAGACTATCGATTCCCATAATTTATGAGTTTAATTATTTTTTAGATGAGTGTTTTCATCTTTAAAAACTAAATATTAAACAATATGTTAATGGAATTAACTACCTACTGTTATAATCCAATTCAATAAATAAAATCATCTAAACCACACATATTTAAAATAAAATGTTACTTGCCTCGAAATTGGAAAATTATAGCAATTTCTTTACTTAAGTCATTTCCATTGATAAATTCTTTATTTTCTTCCTCTATAGTAAACATCCTTCTCCCACTTCATTATCTATATTCTCTCCCACTTCATCATTGCATGTGACCAATTCTAAGGTATCTTATCCCTTTCTAAATGGTCAATATAAACACATAAGCATATGTACTATTTACAGTCTTAGTTTAGTTCCCATTTCCCCAATTGAATAAGGTGACAAGGCCATGTAAAATTTTCACAATAACATCATGCCTTTCTTTAAGTCATCCTTAAAAAATTCAAAAATCCTATTCTTATCCACAACTCAAGTTTTGCCTCGAACTTCATGAAAACTCTATTCTATTTGAAATGAATGAAATAAATTTTTGGACCAATTTTTAAAATGTGTACCATACAATCACTCCATTATAAAATAATTCAACTCTATATTATTTTATTTTTCTAATGGTTTGATAATGTACTCTAAGTTATTCAATGCACACCATAATGTGGTTAAAATTTTCCTATCATTCTAGTGACCCATAAAATGAGTTTGTTATGCTATGTTTTATGTTTTTTCTATTCACAATAGAGTTTATGAAAATTAACCCAACTACTATGCATCAAGACTAACTACTTATAAATATGACCAAGCAAGAAATACTAGAATGAGAATTTATATGAAAGTATGAATATGAATATGTAAGAGAACTATGATGCACAAACCATTTGAATCATAAGAATTTTGCATAATTATTAAAATGATAGATGGTTGTCAAGCTTCCCAATAAAACATTATAAAACTAATATCCAATGAAACAAGAAATGTAAGAATATGAGTTAACATCTATCCAAATAATATAAGAATACACTTAGAAAGAAAAGCTAATTATGATCATTGAAGAAGTATCATAACCACATACTAGATATAGTGAAAGTAAAAATCATGCCTATCATGAAATTAAATCAATTAAATGTAGATGTCTGATTCTTCTAGATTCACTCTTTCTGTCTCCAACTCTCATGATCTACCACCCTCTCCTCGATGATGCCCTCCTTCATGATTCTATTACGAGGTATTAGATAGAATATCTTACATGTACCACATATAGAGAAAGAAAGTAATTAGTAAATCATAATAATAAACATAAAATAGATAATAATATTAAAATAAGTTAATATATTAAGCGAACTACTACTTTTATATCAAAACATAATGTAGAATTTGTCACATCAGTATATAATACATAACTACTTAAATGGTGAAACTCATATTTAAAATGTTAATAATCATGAGTAAGCTAATAAAAATAGTAATTCAATAAAAATATGTAATTTAAACAACATTCTAAACCACTAAATTTAAAATAGATTATCATAGTCACAATGTTTTCCATTAGGTTGATGCAGGAAATAATAATTTATCAGTAAAGAAATGGTGGGAGAACTAATGCACTTGACATGAAAATCATGAATATGAATGGATAAACCTATTATCTTATTGGAAACTGTGATAACTAATACATCAATAGCTCTTAGTTACACCAAGGCAAGGAAAAATATGTGGAAATTACACAAATACCTTTCATATGTTGTCAAAACTTGGAATTCATGATTGATAACAAAACCTTATTTTGAAGTATATGTTGTGATTGAGACCACATATTCATTTAGAAATTATTTTGTTAAAAAATATCTTAAATTTTTTCTTTTCATTAATTTAGTTCTAAATTTATACTTACAAGTAGGACTTATATATCACCTTGGGAAGTTTTGAATTTTGAATGATCCATAGAGATAGAAACTAATATGGGAGAATATTTTTATAAATGTTTTGGGACATGTTGGTTCCTATTTTCACACATTTTACTTTTATAATTTCATACTTGAATAAAGTGGAAAAAAAGTGGGAAAACCCAATAGTATGTCATTATAGTTGAGGTAGGGTTTGACATCAAGAATGGATTGAATGTATATAATGACTGAGAGGCATCGACAAAGGGTATGGTCATCTCCCTACTAGTTTTAGCTCTACTTGAACCAATGTGAGAGGACCTATGGGGTAGCTTTCTCACATATAAATATTTTGTAGTTCAACCTCCATGGGGTTTTTTACCACAAGGGAACATAAATGTGACTAGGGCACAACAAAACTTGTTCAATCCACCCAAGAAGTGTTATCACATAGATTGAACAAATACACTAATTCACATGTAAGATACTAAAGATAGATAGGTATATTACATCAAATTTCATTATAAATAATCTTCAACAAGATGGGTCAAATGGAAAACTACAACACTATGCTTCAAAACATAAAATGTATACACATGTTAAGTATGCAATATTTTAAGCATTTGCATGGAAAATGACATTAAATATATGAAAAGAGTGTATTATTTGTAGCGTAGGATAGTGAGATAGTTATAATGGAAATGGTGATGTGTTGGTGGTTTTTAAATAGCACGTGTACTTTCAAACATTCATAACATCATTCTTTAGTGAAGATGTAGAAGAAAATCAAATGCAATAAAGTGAGAACTACCAGGAGTAATTTTTAATTATTAGTGCCAATGAAGGGCAAATACTCAAATGATTCTAAAACCCTAAAAACATACATTGAAACTAGAATCTCACATACTTTTTACCATTAAATCCATAAACCTAGAGTGCCCTAACAAGTCATTCGACAACATATCCTAAAATAATGTAGAAAGGGTTTATAATCTAGATTCATGCTTAAAATGACAACCGGTAATGAACGCAAACCCAAATGTCCAATTATCATAACTTGTAAAACACATTACTGCACTTCATCAATAAGAAATAGTAAGGAATTACAAGCATTTTTATTAACCTAAAAAGAGATATTACATACATGAATTTTTCAAAATACTACCATGGGGACAAGCATGGTGAGATTTCTCCATGTTGGACAAAAGAGACATAAGCATGCTCTCAAATATTATTAATGGATATACATTTACAACCACCTTAGCAAGGGAGACAAGGTCTACACATACCACTTGACCCCAATTTTTTTTATAGAACTTAGACTTAGAGAAAATGAACAACCAACAACAACCTAGAATAAAATCGAAGACTTCTATTTATATATGTATATTTTACCCCTTCTTTTACAATTTTCAAAATTGTAGTCATCACTCCAAAGTTCTACCAAGATTCTCCCAACTAGAAAAACACTTTGCCATGATTGGAATCTTTACCCATTTGAACAAAAAATCATTAATTTAACTATCTCTAGAAGGAATGATGAAGATTTGGGGCAAATCCTTTGATTTCTTGGTTGGAGATGCCTTTTATATAAGCTAGAAGGTGAAAATTTGTGGTGGAGGATAAACAAACCCCTTTTACTTTTTTCAACTACCTAAAGATTCCCTTAACCACTTGATTGCATAGCTAGAACCTCCTAGACAACTGCCCTTCCCTTTTTTCATGCCATAGAACAACTTGCTCTTGTAATGATGGCATGAGAATATTCTGGATCCATGGCTATTCAGATGATCTTTCTCTAATGGCCCACTCTAGCCTTATAAACCTACAATTTCTCTCCCATGGAGGAGCTTAAACAAGCACAATAATGAAAAATGTGAAAAACTTAGGTCATTTTACCTTTTTTCTTTTTTGGCTCCAATTTATTTTTTAACACCTTGCATTTTACATTTTTGCCTTTTTCAAATTTTCAACTACTTGAGATCCATAAACAAGCTTAAAAGGGATTTTTCATATAGCTCTCTTGGACATATTCCTATCAACCCATAAGGTAAACTTTAATTGTTCATCCCACTTCTTGTTTGCTTCTAAAGTTTGTCTAATAATTTTGAGTAATTTCTTGTTACTAGATTTTGCTTGCCCATTTCTTAGAGGGTTATAATTAGAAGCATAGGTCAATTCAATCCCATAGTCTTTACATAATGCCACTAAAGGTTTGGATTTGAATCTCATGAAATTATTAGTAATCAAGTTGATAGACACACCAAATCTATAAATAATTTGATTCAACAAAAAATCCATAACTACATAGTGTGTTGCTCTCTTTGTAGGGTTCTCTTAACCCATTTTTTGAAGTAGTCAATTTTAACTAATATCCATATATGTCCAACACTTGATGAAACAATAATTTACCAAATTAAATACATTCCCCATTATCTGAATGGGCATTCAATCATAATAGGTTGCAAGGGAAGAGAACCAGAAGCTTTCATCCTTCTAGCAAAGTGCTGACATTTCTCATACTTTCTAACTATCTGAAAGACAACTTTGAATAATAATGGCAACCAATAACCAACTCTTAAGATTTTATGAGATGTAACTTTAGGTACAAAATGGCCACCACATACTCCACTATGGAAGTCTTCAATTAGGTCAGTAGTTTATTCTTCTAGCATGCATTTTAGGAGAACCCCATTTGGATTCTTCCATGCAAGTTCACTATTAGTCAAGATGTGTTTTTGGGAAACAAGATTAAGAGTCCTCCTTTGATTCTTGTCAAAGTTATGGGGACAATTCAGTTTTTGTAAGTAATAGATAATATCTTTATACCATAGAGACATGCTAACCTAACTCAAAGAATAAAATATATTAAAAAATAATAGTGTTTACCTCAAAAACTTACAAATTGGTCTCAGCCATGAGTTTAGATAAACCCATCCCTCACACTAACTTGGTGGTTTGAAATCCATGCCATACTCTTATAACTTGTTGACCCACCTACATCTCTTGCTAGATACTTCAATTTGAGTTAAAATGTCCTTCACCATGGTATGCAGGACATAAACAATAATCTTTGGACTTAGAATATAAGACCTGAACATGTTGGTAGCCTTAAAGAGAGTTGAAGCTTATTTTTCAATGATGGTATAATTTAGTTCAACACCTTGCATAGATTTGATAAAGAAAGCTATGGGATGCTCATGACCATCTTCATTCTTTCACAAAAAGACAACACCAATAGTATTATATGATGCAAAAGAGAATATCTAAAATGGCTTAGTGTAATCAGGGTTGGCCAAAATAGGGGCAGGCATTAAATCTCCCTTGATGTCTTTGAATGCTTACATGGCCTTCTCTTACCACTTGATGGTCTGGTCCTTATTCAACATGCAAGCAATAGGAAAAGTAATCTATAGAAAATTAGACACAAACCTTCTCATGAAATTGATTTACCTAAAGAAAGACTAAATTCCTTTTTTGGACTATGAGATAGGCACTTTGTCAATATCCTTTTGGAGTTAATCATGACACCATCCTTGGACACTATATATCCCAACAACTTGTCCTTTTATACTCTAAAGTGGCACTTCTTAGGATTAAGTGAAATTCCAAACTCCTTGCATATAATAAACACTTTCTATATATGCTCTAAATGTTCCTCTCTAGTCTTGGAGTATAGAGTGATATTATCCTGATACATAGTTATAAACTTGTTAATTAACCCTATAAAATCAAGATCCATATCTCTTTGAAACATTAAAACAATATTTATTATCCCAAAATGCATCCTCATATATACATACATGTCCCAAGGTGTTGTGAATGTGGTATTAGGTCTCTTAGATTCCTTCACCATAACCTAGTTATATCCCAAGAAACCATCTAATGTGGACAACATCTATGATCCAGTAATAAATTGAAACATGTTGTCTATATTGGCAAGGGATAATTATATTTTAAAGAAGCTTTATTCAAATTCTAAAGATTCACACACAAGTAGAAATCACCATTTTTTTCCATACAGGGACTAAATTTTCAACCCATGATGAATACCTGATGGGCTAAATGATACGACCATCCTTTAGCTTCTTTAACTCATCCTACATCTTAGTGGCCAAGATGGGGTTAGTAGGCCTCTATTTCTACCTAAAAGGATTGCTACTAGGATACAATGGGATGACATGATAAAAAAATTCCTCCCTATATGCTCTCAATTTAGAATAAGACCATACTAAACAGTCTTGGTACTTTCTTAACAACTGCATGTAAATTTGCTTCTCAATTGTACTCAAGTGAGTACCTAAGAAAATTTTCCTTAGATTCTCATGAAAACCCAAATTACACTTAGTCACATCTTTTGAAATGAATGAATCTCTAGTTTTAATTCTATCCACTCCATCAAAAGACATTTATAGACTTACCAATCCTCTAAGGAGCACGTTTGTTTGTAACTGAGTGATGTCTTTTTTGACTAGGGTTTCTTTCCCATCACAAACCTAAACCATGGATTCCAAGTCTATGAGATGATCATGGAACTCAGCTTCATAATTTAGAAACCTCTTAATTTTTTCATCATCATCAAACATTGTATAGGATTGAAGGCCTAATAAACACCTCCACTTGATATTGATAATTATGGTTTGTATTTGAAATATCAAACTGAGCACCTAATCCTGCAATGTTATCAACTTCTTCATTGAAATTTCTATCATGATAAAAAATGTTGAATGCATCAAAGAATTCAAGAAAATCCTAAATAATATTTTGATATTATTTCAGCCATTTGTGTTTGGTAGTGTGAGCATTGCAGACCTGCTTAACCACTAGCTCAAAATCACCTTTGATAATCAAAATTTTAATTCCTTGTTCATGATCAATCTATAAACCAATAATGTCTCATACTAAATAGTATTGTTCATGCACTCAAAGGATAACTACAAATAAAACTTGAAACAATTACCATTAGGGGCATAGAAGAAAACCCCAACTCTATTTCTAATATTGGAATAAGCCCCATCAAAACACATCTTCCAAATTGAACTTTTTCTATCAGGTTCAACATCCAAAATAATAGGCTATTCAACAACATTAATATTCCCAACAATGCTACCTAAGTTAACATCCATGTATAACACTTCATTGAGAGCATGTTTTGGATCTTCAATTACATGTAGCATCTTCAATTCTTTATAAAGTTTGATCATTTTACCCTCCAAAAGAATGGTGGCATAAGAAAGGTCCATTTATACACTTACACCCATTCTAGCATCCTATTTATGTGATAGTATCATCCCCCACATAGGTAGTCAGTCCACAACTATGACATCCATATTCAAATACTTCCTTGGATGCACTACCAACCCCTTGACTTGTCCAATAACTATAACTTCTCTCAAATTCATGGCATAACACTTGCAAAAGGCTGATGTTATCTTTGCTTTGAGCTCATTTAGGACACCCAAGGGCATCAGATTACATGAGGTTCCATAATCAAACATGTAATTATGAATAATTAGACCATTGATCAATAGGGTTATATAAAATGGATCCACATTCAACTGACTCTCTACCAATGCAATCCCCAAATAGATTTTCAGAGCAGGTTTAACAACCTCTTCTAATTCTTCATATTCTTCTGAGGGTGTTTGGGGTAAATCAATTCCATTTGCAACTAATTTTTCACCAAATTTCAAGTATTTAGAATCCCTCTTCCTATGCTCAAATATTCATAATAATTCAATAAGTGGCATGGTGATTTTTAGTTGGTTCAACATGTGGGTAATATCACATATGCTATACTGAGGAAAAAGAGTATTTGGTAGAATGGTAACAACACCTTCAACTAGGATGTAATCACTTAATGTCTGAAGTAGAGTAGGTAGGGATGGATTTGAATTCTTAGAAACAACCTTCAAAGGTGGATTTTGTTTAACATCATTCACACCCTTAGGAATACTAGATAGCAAAGGTACTTTATTTTTAGAAAGATCACCTTTAGACTTAACAACTTGGGAAATAAGTGTTGGTTTGGAAGCATTATAGACTGCTATAGTTTTCTTCAGTTCCTTATTTGTATCCCCTAACTTTGGATTTTTAGGGGTATTGTCTTGAGGAATCAAAACCATAGTACTTGATTCTCAAGTAATATTCTTTATCTTGGGTACCTATTGCATTAATTAGTAGCTACCTATTCTCAACTAATGAAATTCACCCATCATACTTTGTAATCATAAATGATCTTAAAAACTTGAAATCATGATTATGTAATTCATATTTTTGTGCCATATTAACATCACAAGCAAGTTCACAAGTTAGGACACATACTCTTTTGACCACACTCTAAAACTGAACAACTATAGTATCACTCAATAATTCCATGGAGGTAGACATTTTGCTTCTAGGAATTTTACAATTGAAAATCATAATCTCATCACCAAATGATGAAGACTTAGGTTCATCCACATCTTCATCAATTGGTTAAAAATTATCACATGGGGGATGTTGAAGGAATCACTTGTCATACCAATCAATATCAATGTCACAATCTACCACATTCACTTTAACATTCAAAAAATCACGAACTTCTTTTTCAACCCCTCTATTCTGATTTCTATCCATCCTTTCATCATGTGCAAGCCTCTTTTCCTTTATCATTGTCTCAATTATGGAAAATAGGCCCCCTTTGTGCTTGATTTAGATTTGGATCCATCTCTTTATTTGTGGACACATGAGGGATCCCCTTCTCATCTCTAGCCAACTTGTATGACATTTATTTGATAGAAAAGGCCAAAGTCTTAACCATATTCTCATGGTTGGATATCATAGTAGACTACATTATTTTAAGATTGACAAACTTTAAATCAGATTTCTTGTTCATGGGATTTCCCACAACCTTTATGTTATTCTAAATTTGGATAGCCATATTAAATTCCAAACACAGGTTCATGGGAGCCTTGTCTTGCAAGTAGTATACAACCTTCTTGTCAAAGGCATCATAGTATTTTATCAAGCACCATGTATCAATGGGCCTTATTTTCTTAGATAGATTCATCATAGCTTTGTTGAACCATGTGTTGAAGTCCTATACACACTCATTGGGGTTCTTATTGATGTTTTAAAACTCAAAAAAAGGAATCTTAGATCAATTCTATCACCATACTAAATTCTAAAAACATTCTTCATCTCTTCCCATGAATCATTGCATACATGGGGAAGGGAATTAAACCATTCTTATGCATCTTCTTCCATAGTATGCATAGAAAACTTGATGCACACATCTTCATGATCAACCTCGTAGTCTTTAATGCTATTGTGAAAAGCCTTCAAGTGATGATCACCACTCATTGCATTATTCCCTTGAAACTTTAGAAGGCATTTCCTTACTTCATTTGGGACTTCATTAGAATAACCTTCTATATCATCAAAATTGATAGACCTAAATATGGGAACATGGAATGTAGGAAGTTAATTATCATTTGGGTACCTATGCCTCATGATTGGTTCAATAGGAGGTTTGAGAACAACCAGCAAAGGGATATAAGGGGGTGAATGAGATGGACTTATACGATCAAACTTAATAGGGGATTCAATTGGTTGAGAAGGAGATAGATAGTATATGAGACTGTAAGGTTGTTAGAAACTAAGAGAGCTATGAAATTCCTCAACAATGGGGATATCAACAAAAAATTCAAGGCTATCATTATCTTGGTAGTTAGGACACTCTTTAGTAGCTGAACTTTGCCCTTTAATAGGATCTAAATTTATCACCCTCTTCTTTGATGCAAACTTAAGGGTGAGATAAGTTGTTTAGATGAGTCACCTTTGAAGGATGATCTCAGTCCTTCTAGAATTTCAAGCAAAAAAATAATCAAATTTTAAACTAAAGAAGGTTACTCAAACTAGGCACTGATCTTTCTTAAAACTAGATGATAAAATTAGAGTCACCGCAATTTTAGAATATAATAGTTAATAAACTTATTGTGATACATGCTAAAAAAATATTTACTAAATTTGTTGATGAGATAGAAAACAAAGACACTAAATTTTTTAGAATTATGTTCAAAAGGGAAAAAACACCTTCCAACATGCCATTTTAACAATTCTTTGTAATAAATGTAGTAGAAGTCAAATTATCAAATATTTTAATTCTTGGGATGTCCTCGGTGGAGTATTGTGATGTTGACAACCAAGATAGTCCAAATATAGTAAATAACAATAAAGAACTTTATGACATGAAATACTTACAGCTCTTTGGAAGAGTCCCCAACAACATATGTGACAAAGACTTTCCCTGTTAATTGTGCCAACAAAGTGTCAGTTTCCAGTTTTAGACCTCTTATGTTTAGCCTTGCAAACTTGAAGAAAATGGAAAACAAAGATGAAAAACCCATTAGTATGTCGTTGTAGCTGGGGGAGGGTTTAGCATCAAGAATAAACTGAATGCAGACAATGACTGAGAGGCACTGATAGAGGGTATGGTCAACTCCTTGCTACTTTTATCTCTATTTCAACCAAGGTGAGAGGACCTATAGAGTATATTTATCATTTGGAGAGATTTTATAATTCAACCTCCATGGGTATTCTTAGTACAAGAGAACATAAATATGACTAGGGCACAATCAAACTTGTTCAATCCACTTGAGAAGGGTTATGACACAAAATGAATAAATTCACTAAGTCACATGCAAGCTACTAAAGATATATAGGTATATGACTATAAATTTCATTCTAAAGAATCTTCAACAAGGGTCAAATAGAAATCTACAACACTATGCTTTAAAACACAAAATTTAGATACACATTAAGTATACAAGATTTTATGTATCTGTAAGGAAAATTACACTTAATATATGCAAAGGGTGTATTATTTATAGGATATGATAGGGTAGGATAGTGAAATAGTTGTAAGAAAAATGGTGGCATGCTGGTGGTTTTTAAATACCAGCAGTACTTTCAAACATTCATAGCATCATTCCTTAGTAAAGATGTGGAAAAAAATCAAATGCAAGCTAGTGAGAACTACCAGGAGTAATTTATAATTATTGGTGCCAACAAAATGCAAATACTCAAATGATTCTAAAACCCTAGAAACATACACTGAAACTAGAATCTCCCATACTTTTTCCCATTGAATCCATAAACCTAGGGTGCTCTAAAAAGTCATTTGAAAACATATCCTAAAATAATGTAGCAAGAGTTTATAATATAGATTCATGCTCAAAATGATAACTAGTAAGAACACAAACCCAAATGTCCAATTAACATAACCTTCAAAATACATCACTACACTTCATCCACAGGAAATAGTAAGAAACCACAAGCATTTTCATTAACTTGAAAAGAGATATTACATACATTGATTTTTTAAAATGCTTTATGGGGACAAGCATGGTGAGATTTATCCATGTTGGACAAGAGAGACAAAACATGCTCTTAAAGCTTGCTAATGGTTGTACACTTGTAACCAACATAGCAATGGAGACAAAATCTACACATAATATTTTATCCCAATTTTTTTTGCAAAACCTAGACTTAGAGAAAATGAAAAACCAATAACAACCACCTAAAATAGAAGAAAAGCATTGTATTTATACATGTTTTACCCTTTATTTTGTATTTTGAGAATGGGGGTTGCATTTTTTAATTTTCAAAATTGCAGTCTACACCCTAAAGTTCTGCCAAGATGCTCCTAGCTAGAAAAACCCTTTGCCATGCCTATAATCTTCACCAATTTGCATGAAAAATCATTGCTCTAACTACCTCTACAAGGAAGGATGAAGATTTGGAGAAAATACTTTGATTTATTGGCTAGAGATGCCTTGTACATGAGCTAGAATGTGAAACTTTGTGGTGGAGGCCAAATAAACACCTTGTCTTTTATGAAACTACCTAAAGATGCCCTTGACCTCTTGCTTGCATAGCTAGAACCTCTTGGACATATACCCTTCATTTTTTACACACCATGAAACAACCTGATCTTGCAATGATGGTATGTGAATATTCTAGATCCATGGCTATTCAGATGATCTTGCTCCAATGGCCCACCTTGGCCTTGCAAACCTATAATTTATCTCCCATGGAGGAGGTTATAAAAGCACAATAATGAACAATGCAAAGAACTTAGGTAATTTTATCTTTTTGATTTTTGGATCCAATTTATTTTTCAACACTTTGTATTTTGCATTTTTGCCTTTTTCAGTTTTGCCTTTTACAAATTTTCTTTTTCACACTTTGTAATTTTCACATTTGCCTTTTGTAAATTTGTATCTTATGGGGTTTCTTCCATATTTTTAATGCATAAATGCATTGTTTTCAGCTTTTGACCTTTTGGGGAAATCCAAGCCCCTTTTGCAAATCTATAATTTGTAAATTTCAAAGTTCTAATTTGCACTTATAGTTTTCCAAAGGGAATCTGAAACTCTAAATGCATTCTCCAATTTTTTAAAATTGCAAATTGCACTTGGGGTTCCCATTTCCCTCAAGATCTCCTTTTAAGAAAATTTCACTCATTCTTATGAATACATAAACATATTTATTAATTGTAGTGTTAGTTCACTTCTTATTTCCCCAACTGAATAGGGTTATAAGGCTGTGTAGAATTTTCACAATAACATCATGCCTTTATTTAAGTCTTCCTAACAAAAGTAAAAAATCTTATTCTTATCCACAACTAAAGTTTTACCTCAAACTTCATGCAAACCTCAGTCCATTTGAAATGAATTAATTAATTAAGTTTTTTGACCAATTTTTAAAATGTTAACCATACAATCATTCCATTATAAAATAGTTCAACTCTATATTATTTTATTATGTTAATGGTTTGATAATGTACTCTAAGTTATTCAATGCACACCATAATGTGGTTAAAAGTTTCCTATCATTCTAATGACCCATAAAATGAGGTTTATTATGATTTTTCTAATGTTTTTGATATTCACAATGTGGTTTATGAAAACTAACCTAACTATTATGCATCAAGACTAACCACTTAGATATATGACCAAGCAATAAATACTAGAATGAGAATTTATATGAAAGTATGAATATGACTATGCAAGAGAACTATGATGCAGAAACCATTTGAATCACAAGAATTTTACATGAATATTAAAATTATAGATGGTTTTTAAGCTTCCCAATAGAACATTATAAAACTAATATCTAATGAAATAATAAATGTAAAAATATGAGTTAAAATGTTTCCAAAGAATATAAGAATACACTCAACAATCAAAATAAATATGATCATTGAAGCAGTATCATAACCACATACTAGCTATAGTGAAAGTATAGATCTTGCCTATCATGAAAATAAATGAATTAAATGTAGATGCCTGTCTCTTCAAGATTCACTCCTTCTATCTCCAATTCTCATGATCTACCACCCTCTCCTCGATTATACCCTCCTTCATGATTCTATTACGAGGTATCAGATAGAATATCCTAGATCTACCACATACAAAGAAAGAAGGTTTTTAGTCCATCATAATCATAAACATAAAATAACTAATAATATCAATGCAAATCAATATATTAAGTGAACAACTACATTTATATCAAAACATAATGTAGAATTCATCACATTAGTATACTGTACATAACCACTTAAATCATGAAACTCATATTTAAAATGTTAATCTTCATGAATTAGCTAATAAAAATAGTAATTCAACAAAAATATGTAATCTAAACAACATTCTATAACCACTAAAGTTAGAATAAATTATCATAGTCACAGTGTTTTCCATTAGGTTGATGTGGGAAACAATAATTTATTAGTAAAGAGATGATGGGAAAACTATTGCATTTGGCATGAAAACCATGAATATGACTCAAATAATTCTATTATCCTATTGGAAACTATGATAACTAATACATCAATATCCCTTAGTTACGTTAGGGCAAGGAAAAATATGTGGAAAATACACAAATACCTTTCATATGTTGTTGAAACATGGGATTCATTATTGATAACCAAACCTTATTTTGAAGTATATGTTGTGCTTCAGACCACATATTCATTCAGAAATGATTTTTTTAAAAATATCTTCAAAATTTACTTTGCATTAATTTAGTTCCAAACTTATACTTACAAGACGGACTCATATATCACCTTGGGAAGTTTTGCATTTTGAATGATCCATAGAGATAGAAACTAATATGGGTGAATCATTTTATAAATGTTTTAGGACACTATGGGGCTAAATACATTCTTACAATGTTTCAGAAGTACTTCTTCTGGCCACATCTTAGGTATTATGTATCCAAATTAATCAAGTCTTTTACCACATGTGTAATTTCTAAGTGAATTAACAAGAAGAAAGGTTTGTACACACCTTTGATGGTTCAATTAGGTCTTTGGGAATTTAATTTCATGGACTAAGTCAAGAGTTCCCCCTCTTCTAGATCGATTAATTAAGTCAAGTCCCTTCCCAAGGAAAATGGGTTACAAAAACATAGGGTGCATTTTTTTTAGCACATCATTTACAGGGACTGCATGAAAATGGCTTAAAGTAGTAGTAAGATTAATGGAAGTAATTCAAATAATATCACCTTAACATCAACAAATTAAGATTTTATCAAAATCAATTTAACAAAATAAGATCCGTTAGTGGCCATGCATTTCATCGTTGGAAGTAACGTAGGAATAACATTATGGAAGTAAAGGTAGGAATAGCATTAGCATCAAAATATCATTGAAAAGGCATTATCATTAGTGGAATATCATAATCATGATAAGAATAACATCGACATGACATTTATAAAATAAGCTTGTTCTATATCAAATCGGATCTTAAATAGCATTAGCATTACTGGAAGTAATTGGAATAACGTTAAGATTAGTGGAATAACAATGGCCACAAACAGTAAAAATAAATTAACAAAATTTGTTTGGTACATAATTATATCGTGGAAGACACGTGTGAAGTGTATCGTGTCCACCATTCACCTTGCAGATTATTGTTTACATTGGCATGTTAATCTATATATTCCAGGCATCTCATCTCCAAATTCTTTCAATTGTGGTGTGAGCCAATTTGCTTTTATATCTGTTTTTGTGTTGAGATCAGCCATGGAGATTGACCACGCTCATGTTTTATTTTCTTATTTTGGGCTGAATGTAAACGTTGAAGGGTTGAAGCAATTACGAGGACGAGGCAGCGTGATTCAGCTCCACAATGTGAATGCATATCGAAATGCTAATATTTTCGGTGATATTGCTGATTTCTTTTCAACAACTGTAGTTGGACAAGCCGTAAGGATATGGAACGTGGTTGTTTCAGGCATAAAGGCCCTTGCAAAATGGGTGATGAGTGAGGTCGAAAGTCTATGGCAAAGTGCTGTTGATGCAGTCAATGACGTTGTGGATGTCATTAAAACATTTCTTAAAAAGTTCTGGAATAGTGTAGACGAGTTCGTCAACAGAGTTCAGCAGACCGAGGGCAATGTTAAAAATCATATTGCAGATGCCACACTGAAGGTTACAGATAAGCTAAGGACCATTGCCTTTGAAAGGATCAAGACTGTTCTCAAAGAAAACGGCTACAACATTGACGGATGCTCAGAAGAAGAAATCAGAAAACTGTGGGACGGCTATATGCAAGCTCATCCCTTAACTCCAGAAGAAGAGGAGAAGGCTAAAGATATCCTCGCTGCACCATGAAAACCATCAAAGAAAGTGTGTCAACCTGATAAAATGGACTACCAGTCCCTATGCTATATAAGTATGTGTGTTTGTGTTTGTGTGTGTTTTCAACTACTATTATGAGTGTAATCCTTGAGTCTCTCCTCCTGTCTAGGAGTGTATCAAGATAATATATACAATAAATTCAGGTTGTATCCTTCCTATAATAAAAGTTAAGTATTTGGGTAATGTCATTGTTCATGGACGTATTGGAACGCTTCATTCAGTAAAGAGTATTAGTAAATATCAACCAGCATGGACGTATTTACATTACTACGAAAAGCTATTATGTATTTATGGGCTGAAGTTGTGCTTTTATTGGAGTTGAATATAGTTACAATAAATATACATAACTATATGGTCAAATCTTTTTAAGAGTTAGAATGGCATGATTAATGAATGGAATCACCAGTAATTTGAAATCCTTCTTGAATGTTTTGGCCAAGGACAAAAAAAATGCTATTCACTTGATCAGATCTGAAATGAAAGATTTAAGCCAAAAAGAGACTGATTTTGACATTATTTTATAGATAGTATTATGAAGAGAGGTAAGTGTAGTCACTAACGCTGGGTTGGTTAGCACCCTTATGAATCAGAGATATAAAGGTAACATTTAGCTATGTTTTCATAAGCCAGGTTTAACCACTAGGGCCACCACAGTCAAATCATGATTGGAAATCATGTTGTGTATGAATTAGGGACTCACCAATGCATTTATTTGAAAGTGTATACCTTAAGGGGTGTAGAGGGAATGGGGTGGGATTGACTTATGGCACTTTTTGAAAGATGTTATCATACTATTCCATCATACCTAAATCCCTTCATGCAGCCTTCATACCTCCTATGATGTCTCCCTGAAATCTTGAAACCTTAAAATATGGCTAAGTCTAAAGCCTTGAACCCTTAGAATCTAACTAAGTCTAAAATATGATAGGATCCTCCAACACCTGTAATTTTCATTATAACTTCTATAGGTACAAAACCAATCTCAAACATCCTCAAAGTATATAAATAAAATATAACTTTAAGTATACGAAACTAAATGTCCATAACTAAATGTAAAACTGTGTACACTATTTTAAAGACCAGTAGTAAAATATTCTATGTAAGTGGTACTTCTACGTATGTGGTTCTTATATTTTAATTTTTAAACACATGTTTTAAGGCTTGAGAATGGCTTGGATTATCGAGCCTCAGGCATGGACCTATAACATCCATAGTCAAATGCATGTTTTCTACCAATAATAAAAAATGCAACTTTGTCCATGCTAAACACTATCCATTTTATCAAAGTTTTGCTTGAAAATAGTACTAAAACATCAACTAAGTCTCCTCTTTCTATATATATGATTTTTTAATGTTTTTATTGCTATAAGGTTGTTCTTTATGTTTATTGACTAAGTATGTATTTTTTAGTTCTCTATGCCATGATTATTCATGTTCATATTTGTTTATGTATCTTTTGAGTCATTCATCCAAACTAAAAAAAATTATGGTTACAAATTAGACCCAATTCTTGTTAGGTTGTGGAGCTAAAAGCTTCAACTCTTTGCAAACAGTGGAACAGAAGGTTGCTAAGATCCAGGAGCACTGGCGTCGGCAGCATAACCGACGTCGGTCGTGACCAGTGCAGAAGGCCACCAGTGACGGCAGGGAGTCGGCCGACGTCGGTAGAACCAGACTAGCAGGGACCGACGTCGGTCGCCTGTGTGTTCCAGAATTGCTCGTTTCATGGATAGTTAGTTAAGTGAACGAAGAGTTTGCATGTTAAGGCCAGTTAGAGTCTTGGGCTGCGAGGATAATTGTCTAAATTAAGAGTCTAAGTTATTTTTTAAGTTAGGGATCTATTTATAGACCCATTGGCATGTATTGTATAAGTATAAGTATGAGATAGAAAGGAAGAGTTCCTTCTATGTTGTAAGATCATTGAGTTGCAGGTTGTTGCAAGCTCATAGGGGATCTACATGTAAGTTTGGTCTGTTGAATTGCAGGTTGCAGGTTCATGGAAGATCAACTTGAAGTGCTATAGAGTGCTTGGTGTACCGGTAGGGTTATTACTGACTGGTTGGTGAGGTGAACACCAATTCTGTGTGTGAGTTGGTTGTTGGGACCATTTTTTGTGTAGGAGAGTGTTGTGTGGAAGAATTACTGTACACTTGAGGCGTGGGAAACCTCTATAAGGTGGAAGAGTGTGGCGGCTCTTTGTAGTATTCTTTTCTGTAAAGTGTTAATACAATATAGTGTATTGTCTCTCATATTCTATGCTATTGGTGAATTCTAGTTACTTGTGTTTCTGGTTATTTCTGCATATTTAATTGCTTATATTTGGTAATCATACTGTGCTCTTTCTGAGGAGCAAGATCCTAACAGGAGGAATTAGAACAGGTGTGTTTGTTCTTGGATTTCCCTCCTCTCCCCTACAACTGGTATCAGAGCCAGGTTGGGATACTAACGGATTGGTTTAGATTTGGGTAGTGTGTTTTGATTATAGGTTACTCACAGGGTTTTTGTTTGAGTGGGAGTTGAGCAATGGCAGAAGACATTAAGCTACGAATGGAAAAGTTTAATGGCAAGAACTACCAATTATGGAGGATGCAGATTGAGGAGTATCTGTATCAGAAAGATTTGTACTTACCATTGCGTGGGGTTAATAGCAAACCCTCGGATATGAAGGATGAAGAATGGGAGGTTCTTGATCGGAAGGCTCTGGGATCTATTAGATTGAGTCTTGCATCATCTGTGATTTCTAGCTTATCACAGTGTAAGACAACGGTGGAGTTGATGGAATCTTTGGCAAATTTGTATGAAAAACCCTCAGCTTCTAATAAGGTATTTCTTATGAAGCGTTTATTTAATTTGCAAATGTTGGAAGGTGGATCTGTTCATAGCCATCTTAGTGATTTCTATGGTTTGGTAAACCAGTTAAGTTCAGTCAATATTGTATTTGATGATGAAATTAGAGCTCTCTTAATCTTGTGTTCATTACCTGAAAGTTGGGAAGGTTTGGTAATGGCAGTTTCTAATACTGTGTCTCCTTCAAAAGTCTTAAAAGTGGATGATGTTGTAAGTGTGATCTTGAATGAAGAGATACGCAGGAAAAGCACAGGTGAATCATCAGGGGATGCTTTAAGTGTTGAAGGCAGAGGAAGGCCAAGAGAGAAGATAGAGCGTGGGAGATCAAGGTCAAAGATGGGCAGAAGATCCAAGTCCAGGTATGGCAGAATAACCTGCTGGAAATGTGGAAAGCAAGGGCACTTAAAGAGAGATTGCAGATCAGGTGAAGATCAGCATGAAGGACATGGAGAAGAAGCTGATGTTGCGGATTACATTGCACAGGATGCTCTGGTATGTTGTTTGGATAAAGTAGAATCTTGGGTTTTAGATTCTGGTGCCTCTTTTCATGCATCCCCACATAGGGAATTTTTTCATGAGTATGTCTAGGGAGACTTTGGAGAAATTTGTGTAGGGGATGGTAAGCCTTGTCAGATTGTTGGCAAAGGAAAAGTGAAGCTGAAATTGCAGACAGGTGACACATGGGTGTTAAAGGAGGTCATGCATTTCCCAGTTTTGAAGCAGAATTTGATTTCTGTTAGAAGTTTGGGTGATGAGGGTTGCACAGTAACTCTCACAGTGGACTCTTGGAAGGTTACCAAGGGTACACTTGTTGTAGCTAGAGGTAAGAAAGTAGGTACGCTTTATCTATCTACTTGTATTACTGATTCTCTTTCTGGGTTATCTACTTCAGCTGTAGATTCGGAGATGTGGCTTAATAGGCTTGGTCACATAGATAAGAAGGAGATGCTTGTTCTTGAGTCAAAGAGTATGCTTTCAGATTTGGAAGGCATGGATCATGGTTTTTGTATGCAGAAGAAGAAGGTGACGTTTCTTAAAGAATTTGATGTTAGTGACAAGAATAGGAAAGCCTTGGTTTTCAAGGAGAAGGTGACGAACAGAGTTCAGCACAAGATGCAAAAGAATTCTAAGTAGAGCAAGGGTGATTTGGACAAGGGTTTGATCCAAAAGGAGCTCGTGGGAAAAAGTCAGGTCTCACTAGAAAAACACAGAGACTGACGTCGGCAGGAAAACTGGCGTCGGTGTCCAGACAGGGACCGATGTCGGCTATGTGCAGCTTGACGTCAGTGACTCGGGGAGATAACAACCGGTGTCGATCAGGTGAAACCAACATTGGCAAGGAGGTAGTTGTAGGGAATCGACATCAGTCAGCTGCAGACTGAGATGTGACCGACATCAGTCACTGAGACAAATTTTGGGTGGACAGCTAGTTGTCATGGAGTCTCAAGCGCCCATATGGAGGACTGAAGGTGTAAGTAAGTTCTTAAATTCATCATTTCCCTTCTTTACACTACTTGTTGCTCACTTATGGTATAAAACCAGGAAGTTGTAAGAAGCAGAACAGGTAGATCCAGGAAACAGTGGGAGCTTGGCATGGATGAGGATGTGATTCCTTGGAGGAAAACCAAACAGGTGTTTTGGGTAGAGTTGCCAGCTGGAAGTAAGCACTGAGAGACGAATGGATGTTTAGGATGAAGAAGAGCAGAAATGGATACGTGAGATGGAAGATCAGGGTATATGGTCTTGTATTAGCTGCAGGACAATGGAGGTTTGATCATTGTGTTTCTCTTTACCAGGTTGGATAATATTAGCTACATTATCCTATTTCTGTATGATGTGCTTGTTGCAGGGTTACATATACAGGTATTGCTGAACTAAAGGTAAAGCTAGTTCAGGTGTGTGTCATGGATAATCTGGGAGTAGCAAGATTCTTTAGCATGAGTGTGTTCTAGAGACATGGAGGTCTTGTTGACTTTGTTTCAGGATGATTGTGTGAAATCGGTTAGCACGCCGATGGTTGGACAGTTCATAGAACAGGTGTCTTGATTCACATAATGAGGTTGAGTGCATGGTATGTACTAAACCTGAGTTTTCCCAAGCAGTGGGAGTTGTCACAAGTTTGGAGTCAATCCGAGAAAGTAATACTGAAGGGCAGTTCAGTGGGACCAGCAGCAGGTGCACATGCTATGCAGGGTCAAGTTCTTATCTACATGGTTGTAGATGTGGATGTGGCAGGTAATTTGGATGACAGGTTTTGCACTACAAGATTTGTGGTGGTTGGTCTTCAAGAGTGATCTTGAGGAGGGATACAAAGCCAAGGGAACAAACTAGATGGAGTACAGGTACAGGTACAGGTTGCAGCTATTTATCTCCAAGTGGGAGATTGTTAGGTTGTGGAGCTAAAAGCTTCAACTCTTTGCAAATAGTGGAACAGAAGGTTGCTGAGATCCAGGAGCACCGGCGTCCGCAGCATAACCGACGTCGGTCGTGACCAGTGCAGAAGGCCACCGGCGATGGCAGGGAGTCGGCCGACATCGGCAGAACCAGACTAGCAGGGACCGGCGTCGATCACCTGTGTGTTCCAGAACTGCTCGTTTCACGGATAGTTAGTTAAGTGAATGAAGAGTTTGCATGTTAAGACTAGTTAGAGTCTTGGGCTACGAGGATAATTGTCTAAATTAAGAGTCTAAGTTATTGTTTAAGTTAGGGATCTATTTATAGACCCATTGGCATGTATTGTATAAGTATAAGTATGAGATAGAAAGGAAGAGTTCCTTCTATGTTGTAAGATCATTGAGTTGCAGGTTGTTGCAAGCTCATAGGGGATCTACATGTAAGTTTGGTCTGTTGAATTGTAGGTTGCAGGTTCATGGAAGATCAACTTGAAGTGCTATAGAGTGCTTGGTGTACCAACAGGGTTATTACTAACTGGTTGATGAGGTGAACACCAATTCTGTGTGTGAGTTGGTTGTTGGGACCATTTTTTGTGTAGAAGAGTGTTGCGTGGAAGAATTACTATACACTTGAGGCGTGGGAAACCTCTATAAGGTGGAAGAGTGTGGCGGCTCTTTGTAGTATTCTTTTCTGTAAAGTGTTAATACAATATAGTGTATTGTCTCTCATATTCTGTGCTATTGGTGAATTCTAGTTACTTGTGTTTCTGGTTATTTCTGCATATTTAATTGCTTATATTTGGTAATCATACTGTGCTCTTTCTGAGGAGCAAGATCCTAACAGGAGGAATTAGAACAGGTGTGTTTGTTCTTGGATTTCCCTCCTCCCTACAATTCTATACACATTAAAAAAAGAAATATCTAATTTTTGATATTTTTTGAGGTAGTTAGGGGTGGGCGCATAGTCGTATATACATTTTTAATCATATTCCAAAGTATACTGACTTGTGAAATGAGTAAAAAAATTATTCATTAATTAATTTTATAAAAATACGGGTTGCAAACTATATGATCTTAACTAGATCTATACCTACCTTTGCTGGGAAGGTGTTTTAATCTTCAAAGGCTAAAAATAGGATATATCCTTTTCATCTAGCAAAAAAATAGTCCAAAGGTTTCCTTTTTAGAGGAGAATCTTAGAGAGGTTATAGATCAAGAGGATTGGATTTTGGAGAGAGGCATGATATGATGTTTCAATAGGATTTGGCCTTATCTTCCAGATCTACACCAATGGATCTCTAAGCATTAGAGTGTTTAGATACTAGGTAAGATTTAAATTCATCTCTATTCTAGAGGAAATTTTATTATCATTTTTGATTCAGAGGAGGGTATAGCTGTAATTAATGAATATTTTTGGGTGTAGGAACGAGATGGGAAACATATTCTTTTGACAAAGTATTGGTATCCCACATTCAATCCTCTTACTAAATTTTTTAAATTTAGACTGACCTGGATTCAGTTACCTCATTTGCCCCTTAAATTTTTGGATACTTCTTTGCTTCAAATTATAGGACACTCATTGGGTGAATTATATGATGTGGATCCTAAAAACAAATATATGGGGCATATAACCTATGCTAAAATACTTGTTAACCTAGATATTACTAAGGATCTTCCTGCTCATGTTGAATTGTAAGTTAGGGATTGAACATGGTTACAAACTATGACTATGAAGGTTTACCATTTATATGTTGAAGATGGTTTGTAACTAGTCATTTGGTTAATAAATTATTTTACATTGAACAAAATAAGGGAAATACACATTATGTTGAAGGTGAAAGCCCTAAGTGATGGAAAAGGGGGAAAGAACTGTTCAATGGTAGTTGTAGATCTTGCTAGAGGGGAGAGGCCTAATGGTGCTATAAGGGAAGTATAGGGAAACACAAAAGATTAGATTGTATAGATGGCATGTTATAATGTGGCTAAAGATGTATTGGTAGAAGATAAAATAGAGGTTTTAAACCTTATTTTCATGGTTACAAAAAGTCTTATAGGGAATATTTATTCAATAATTTCCATAGCACTAAATGAAGATTTTATGCTACAGGGTATGACCTAATGTTGATGGAGGTGGTTACAATATCTGGGTAGAGATAGTATGTAAGGTTTAGTACCATTCAACACCTTTCATATGCTAAATCAATGACTAAAAAGGGTATGGTTAAGTCTTTAGCCTATATAAATTCAACACCATCACTATTTTTTAAAATAAGGTGTTTGATGTGATCTTGGAATTAGAAGAGATGTTAGATAGGTATGTAATGGTCTACAAGTTTGAAAGATTTTGGCCTAGTCTTTGGGATCACCATGGCTGGATCACCAAGAAATGGAAAACTCTTATTAAAGGCAAGATTTAAATTCGACCCTATGCTCAAGGTATTTTCATTGTTGTTTTTTATTTTGATAAAGATAAAGACATTGATTTTAATTTTTCTTGGGATTGGGACAAGCACATGTTGATGATAAAACCTTAGCATCTATATTTTAACCCCCATACTAAAATATTTAGTATAAAACCAATCTAGGTTTGGTTACCGAATCTACCATAGTAATTTTGGAATACTAGTTTCTTTAAATCCATTGGTAGTGTTATTAGATAATTTTGATATGAGGATTTATTAATAGAATAAAAAGGTCATTCCACCTATGCCTGATTCCTTGTATATGTTGATCTTTCCAAGGAACTCTCAACTCAGATGGAACTGGGTGTGAAGAATAAAACTTGGGTTCAATTATAGTTTAAGAAGGCTTACTTTTATATGTTGAATATGTTTCCTTATAGGGAATTAGGTAAATTATTATCCAAAAATCAATCTTAAAAGAGGAAATACTCGATGGAATGATGTAGAATTAGGTCATGTAAAAGTCAAAGCTAGTGACAATAAAAGTGAAGAGTATGAAAACTTTGAGGTGAAGGTGATTAATAATAAAGATGAATGCAAAACACTAGAAATAGTACCAAAAAATATTACAGAACTTTTAGCTCCATGTGGGGAAAATGTAGTTAAGGATTACATTTCTAAAAGGGGTTAAAGGCTTGGTCTCCATCGAATCCTATTGTTGAAGGTGAAGTTTTGCCAACAAGGATCCCATTATTAAATTATACCCTAGGAAATGTTTTAGAGTTGTCCATTCATATTTTACCTAACTCAAGTAAAGGAGGTGAGTGGATAATGGTGAGTACCAAAAAGAAAATAAAAGGTAATTAGGAGTAAGAAACTTTGAACATGAACCTCAGACTAAAAAAGTAAAATGGTTCCATAGGATCTTACATGTTTTTAATTTTTTTACTATTATTATTTTGTTGTGTTTTTTCTTCTATCATAGGTATTATTATATTATTTGTTCAATAGACATTGCCTATTTTATTTCTTATTTTTGATAGACATTGGTAGAGGCATTCATGCAAGCATTCTTTGATATATCTTTTCACTCCTTTGTTCCAGGTTGTGGGACCTATCAACACCCTCCATTTTACCCTGAATAAAAAAATCAAGGGAATTCCTGGTAGAAAGATGATAGTGATGAATATCTAATTGTCCATGCGAACAAGGAAGGTGAAAGTGTAGATGTAGTTATAGAGTCTCCATTACCAGCGCCTTTAGAAAATAAAAAGGATATTACATCCATTGAAGAGGATTTTAGACTAAAGGAAATAATGGAGGAAAGAAATACAAAAAAGGGTTGCTAAATTAGAATTTTGCTGTTCATGTCTCTTTAAATAACCTTCAATATTTAGATTCATTTAGATCATTATTCCTATTTCCCCTGATTTTGGTGATGGGGGAGATTAGATAGTGGTTAACAATAAGAAAAAAGGTCACTTTAATAATGACCTTGAACCATTGAATATGACCATTCTAACTACAAAATATAATTGTTTAGAAGGGACATAGTTTTATGTCTTAGTTTAGTTTTGTTATTGGTTTGTAGCTAGTTTATAACCTCTATATAGCCTATTCCATATGTTGATATAAGAGGTATATCTTTGTGCTTTTAATTTTCTATCTTTTTCTATGATGTAAAAGGGAAGGGTCCCATTCAAATCCCTAACTTTACCAATATAAAAAAAAATGTAATGGTGTTTTGAGGTGCGTGGGGGAGGTGTGTTATGGTTGTATTAGTGACCAATAACACATGTTAATATTTAGAAATTTATTAAAAAAAAACCTTAGATAGTGATTTCCTCTATGAAGACATCAAATCATGGTTTCCTATGAGGAATATTAAAAAAATCCTTTATTGAAATATTATGCACCATCGAAAGGGAATCACAACATGAAATATATAGTTAATAAATTCAAAGTTATATAACCTATTAAGATAGCTCACATTATTTTTTTTAAATTAATATAAATCATTACCAATAACCATATAAGATAATCATTAATATATCTCCATCCTCAATAACTTTGCCTACTTGACTTAAGTCATACCAAATTAACCCCTTTAGTTGATTCTACTAAAAACATGTTTTATTTAGACCCTAAAAGCATTTAATAGGATGAAAAAAGGATTATTATTTAATTATGAACCCAAGTTTACTCTAAATATTTCAGTTTTAAGATCCCCTCTATGGACTTGTGTGTGAGAATAGGATCTCACCCCCAGTTCATAGAGGTAGAAAATCCAAAAAAAACTTCCCAAAACCAATAGTCAACATGCAACACATGCCATTATATTCATATTTTAAATCAAATATTATAGTTTGGCTTATAATATCATCTTAGTGCTAAGCTATAAACACAAACAGTTAAAAATCATGGTGGGGTACCTAGACTATTGATTTTCCATAATTTATGAGTTTCACAATTTTTTCCATGATGGTTTAAATCTTTAACAACTAAATATTAAATAATACATGAATGGAATTAATTAACCAATGTTATAATACAATTCAACCAATAAAATCATCTAAACCATGCACATATTTAAAATAAAATGTTACTTGCCTCAAATTGGAAAATGATAGTAGGTTCTTTGCTTAAGTCATTTCCATTGACAACTTATTTGTTTCCTTCCTCTATAGTCAATCTAAAATATCATAATTCATTTATCCTTACTTATTATTTATATTCTCTCCAACTTCATCATTTCATGTCACCAATTTTGAGGTATCTCATCCCATTCAAAATAGTAAATAGAAATCCATAAATGTATGTATTAATTGTAGTCTTAGTTCACTTCTCATTTCCCCAAATGAATAGGGTTACAAGACAATGTAGAGTTTTCATAATAACAACACGCCTTTATTTAATTCACCCTAATAAAAAGTCAAAAATCCTATTTTTATCCACAACTCAAGTTTTGCCTCGAACTTCATGTAAAACCCAATCCATTTGAAATGAATTAATTAAGTTTTTTGATCAATTCTTAAAATGTGCACTATATAATCATTCCATTAGAAAATAATTAAACTCTATATTAATTTCATATGATAATGGTTTCATAATGTAATCCAAGTTATTCAATGTACATCATAATGTGGTTAAAAGTTTCTTATGATTCTAATAACCCATAAAATGAGGTATGTTATGCTCTATTTTTTTACTATTCACAAAATGCTTTATGCAAAATATCCCAAGTAATATGCATTGAGACTGACTTCTTAAAAATATGACCATGTAATAAATACTAGAATAATAATTTATATGCAAGTATGAATATGACTATGCAAGAGAACTTTGATGCACAAACCATCCAAATGACAAGAATTCCACATGAATATTAAAAAGATAGATGGTTGTCAAACTTATTAATAGAACAATATAAAAATAATATCCAATGAAATAATAAATTTAAGAATATATCTTATCATGTATGAAATAAATATCATAATACACTTAGTGAGCAAAACTAAATGTGACCATTGAAGGCGTATCATAACCACATACTAGCTATAGTAATATTACAGATCATGCCTATCATAAAAATAAATCAATTAAATGTGGATGTTTGACTCCTATGATTTTGTTCTTTTTGTCCCCAATTGCCATGATTTACCATCCTCTCCCCAATGATGCCCTCCCTCAAGATTCTATTGCAAGGTATCAAATAGAATATCCTACATCGACTACGTATAGAGAAATAAGGTAGTTAGTCCATAGTAATCGTAAACATAAAAAAACTAATAATATCAACCTAAATTAATATATTAAGTGAACTACTACATTTATATCAAGACATAATGTATAAAATATCATATCATTATAAAATACATAACCACTTAAATGGTGAAACTCATATTTAAATTGTTAGTCATCATGACTTAGCTAATCAAAATAGTAATTCAACAAAAATATGTAATCACAACATTCCATAACAAATAAGTTTAAATTAAATTATCATAGTCATAGTGTTTTCCACTATGTTGATGCAGGATATAAAAATTTATGAGTAAAGAAATCATGGGAAAACTATTGCAATTGACATGAAAATCATGAATATGAGGTTAACTTAGACATATCTATAGAAACATGGAATGATTTTGTATAACCACTCAAATAACCCTATTATCCCATTAAAAACTATGATAACTAATACATCAATATCTCTTAGTTACACCAAGGTAAGGAAAAATATGTGGAAAAATAAACAAATACATTTCATATGGTGTCAAAAATTGTGATTCATGATTGATAACAAAACCTTGTTTTTAAGTATATGTTGTGCTTGATACCACATATTCATTCAAAAATTAATTTCTTACAAATCTATGCAAAATTTAATTTTCATTAATTCAATTCCAAGATTATAAGATATACTAGTGTATCACCTTTGGAACTTGTGCATTTTGAAAGAGCCATGGAAATAAAAACTAATATGGGTGACTCATTTTAGAAATGTGTTAAGACATTTTGGGGTTAAATACAATCTTGAAATGTTTTAAAGTACTTCTTCTAGCCACATCTCAGGTATTATATATCCAAATACATCAAGTCTTGTACCACATGTGCAATTTTTAAGTTGATTAACAATAAGAAAGGTTTGCACACATCTTTTATGGTTTAATTGGGTCTTTAGGAATCCATTTCCATGGAGTTTATATCAAGCTACCCTACTACCAAGCATGATAATAATTATGTTTATGTTGTAGTTGATAGATTCTCAGAGATGTCAATTTGAATAAATTGTAATAAATAAATATATCTTTAGAAATAGCTCAACTATAAATTAAAAATGTCTTGATCCACTTTGAAATCTCATCAAACATCTTATTTGATATAGATACAAGGTTATTAAGAAATTTATAAAAATCACTTTAATCTATACTAGATATAAAGTTGAATAAGTCTATGGAATCTCATCCAATAACTTATGGACATATAAAAGTGTTAAATAGGATTATAATGCACCTTATTAGAGTGTACAATTCAAAGAGGAAATTTAACTGTGATGAAATACTTATTTTAGTTAAGTATAACTACAACAGAGCTTTGCACAATGGTACTATTAAGATCCATTTTTAGGTTTGATTTCATTTCTAACCTCTTTTACCAATTGACATATCTTATCCTATTCCACCATAAAAAAAACTTCAAATAAAAAATAAGTTGATGAAGATGCTCAATTAATTGAACACATTCATCACATTAAACATAAACTAAAAACGATTTTGTAACACTCTAATGTGAAGTATAAGTAGTACCATGATAAGCATTAGACACCACATACCTTCCAAGTTAGTAATGGAGTATGGCCACAATTACATAAATAAAACATGATAAGACCTTACCAAAATCTTCCACATATGTACATATAAATATTAAATCAACCAAAATTTAGGATCAAACCATTCCACCTCCATCTCTAACTATCCCAGTAAGTAACACTCAAGTCCCCACTATAGAACAACCTCTTGAACTCACTGCTAAGGAATTATATTGGGTACCTATCAAATTAATATTTCCTAAACTATACATAAACATTCCATTACCAAATCCTTCAAGATATTGAGATAAATTCCTTGTAACTTCATCTTGTCCTTTCCATTTTCCATTAATAGTCATATTCTAGGCCCTTCACCTATTAATTGGTTGCAAGAGTTTCATAGACAGTTAATTCGATATGATATTGAGACTACATCAATATTATGAGAGATAATGGTAGAGATTAGATATGAGAAATATAATAAGAATTCAATAGGGTTAAAAATATAAATAAATAATTTGGTGTGAAGATATCGGTATTATATAAAAATGGTAGCATGCTCAGAATAGTCTATATCTTTGAATGAACACCAAATAAAGATATTTTAACTATCTCTACCATTTCTTTGACTGTATCTTGAATTTAATATGTTTCATTATACATATTTCATTGAGAAAGGTAAGTTATATTAAATTAAGATAAGTGACACACACACACACACACACACACACACACACACACACACACACACACACACACACACACACACACACACACACACACACACACACACACACACACACACACACACACACACACACACACACACACACTATACATATTTCAATGGGAAAGGTAAGTTATATTAAATTAAGATAAGTGACACACACACACACACACACACACACACACACACACACACACACATTGTGTGTGTGTGTGTGTGTGTGTGTGTGTGTGTGTGTGTGTGTGTGTGTGTGTGTGTGTGTGTGTGTGTGTGTGTGTGTGTGTGTGTGTGTGTGTGTGTGTGTGTGTGTGTGTGTGTGTGTGTGTGTGTGTGTGTGTGTGTGTGTGTGTGTGTGTGTGTGTGTGTGTGTGTATTCCTTTCAAATTGAAATAGACAAAATCTATTAAAATTGGGTGAGTTGGGTTGATTCAAATTTTGTTCAGTTTAAAACTACCCAAAATTAGAATTGTCACATAGTCATAGTGGGCACATGATTAATTATTATTAATTTAATCAAAACAGTGACTAAAAAATCATTGCAAAATATTATACTAAAATTAAACATGTTAATTCAATGATCATGTCAATCACAAACATAATACTTCAAAATGTATAATTGGAAAAAAAATAAATGCATAATATTTTACTACATAGTATCATGCCCAATCGATTATACATCATTATACATAACTTTTAAATTGCATATGAGAAATTATTAAGTTTTAATTCTATGTTTATAATGGAATCCATCATGTCAACTTAAGGGGGGTATTTACTTATGATTATAAGAAAATTGATCTTCATTTGAGGGAGCAAACAACATTGACCTAAACATTTCACAAGAAAGTCATAAAAAGTATAGATTTTCACATAAATGTATGGTAAATAAATAAAAGCTTCCAATCCTCCTCAAGATTCACCTTCTAATTGGAGTTCCTAAGAACCCATTTCTTCAAGTGAACACACCAACATGGCAAACAAAGGGGAGAAACTAACCTAATGAAATGGAAACACAAGAAGCAATTACAACAAGATAACCTTTAATGTATAAAATCTAAACTGAGATTTAGATCATATTATGGAAAACATATCAAAAACATAGTGGCATACTTGTAAAATATTATGTAATACACATTTTTTAATGTTAAATTATACTATAAATTTATATTCTAATAGTGTGAAATTAATGTAGGCACCATGAGATTTTTGGGCCAAAGTATGTTATCCCCATTAGAACTATAAAATTACAAATAAATACAAGCCTTAACCTAATATAAAATTAGGAAAACCACACTTTTGTAGTGTGGGTGACATGAATTGCTTAGATATCAAATTCAAATGATAATATATGACAATGGACAACCTCCTCTATTTATACCATGTTTTATAGTATAAATTTGGTGTTTAAACTGAAAAATTAGGTACCCGTCAATTAGACTTGTTATGAGACATATTGTAAAATAATATTTTAATTTTTTCATATAGGGATATGGAAAATATTTATGTCTTGCATATAGCTATCTGCTATGCTAAAATTATAAAGTGTTTCAAATATGCATATATTGTTTATGGTTTGAGGAAACAATTGATAACCTTTAATTTTTCTACAATTATTGATGGCAGTAAATTGAACTATTCATATTATGATCGCTCATTAATGGGTTTAAGGATCCTTATGATAATAATGTAAAGAATGTGGCTATTGAAAGTAATTTTAAAATATTATGTGACTGAATGTCTATAAGTATTTGCATAAGAGATGAGAAGCTGACCATATTTCATAGCTAGACAATGCTACATGTGTGGCAATTTGTTGATGTGAAGACCAAATATGTGTAGGATGTTGGGGATGTGAGGGTAATGATGAAGTGGGGTACACCAAGTAGTGGTGGTGCTTCATCTAGTGTTAATAGTGGGTTCTATCTAGTTATGTAGGTAGAGGACACTTTGAATGACTATCATTTTTCATGTGTAGAGTTAGATTTGAATACAAATGATTAACAAACTACATCATCATTTACAGTACAACTATGACATTTTTCTAGTGATTAAAGATCTAATATTATGAGATGCCAAACATGCAACTCTATTTTAGAGTATAGGGGGACTCAATATTGCATACATGTTGGTTTATGGAAACTTTTTTTTTTTATCTATTTGTAGTATTGTCCTTTTATGTTTTATGTGTAATGTATTAGGGTATTACATGGGGAGTAGGAAGGATCAAATGAATGTTTATAAAAATAATGAATTGAGGGCTCTCTTTTGTAGAGAGCTATAACAATGTGAAATTATAATCAATACTTTCAATGAATCAAAGTTTTATTATGCATTTGAAAGTATATTCTATTTGTTGGCTTGCTTTACACACACATTGAATCTTATTTTTGAATTGAATTGATTAGATTCTACCCCATTCTATGACAATGACTATAAATTCATTTCAATCATGTATAATTGTTAAAATGATCACATAGCTAATAATCTTAATTTTGAATTGAATTTATTAGCTTCTATCCCATTCTCTTCTAATGACTACAAATATATTTCAATCATGTATACTCACTAAAATGCCCATATCTTAATTTCATTATGATCATGTTTATTCGTATTCATGTCTATGAATAAGTAGTGCATATGTAAAACTTAATTAGTTTGAATTCTAATGTTGTGATGTTTGTGTAGTGATTTTCCAATATTCATAGAATGGTTGATAAAAAAATGCATGTATTGGTTAATGCTCAGTGGAAATGGAGGGATGTTTATATCAAGAACATGTTATTATATCCTAAAAACATCTTGATAAGGCTATATGGTAGGTTTATAAAATATTATGCTACTATACATTGTTCTCATTACCTTTCCTTGATAGACAGGCTTAGCTTATGTTTGTAATTACATGAGGAGATAGCTATTTCTATGGATGTGAATTTAGAAGTTGCTGTTGTAGAGATGAAAGGGAAGAAATATATTCAATTAGGTATTCTAGGTAAACTTAATTAATATGCCACATTCTTGTATCATTTATTTCATGATAGTAACATTAATTGTGGAAACAAATGCATCAAGTAAGGAGTAACAAGGAAGGAATGAAATCAAATAATGGAAATGAGTTTGATTGAGCTTGACATTATAACATTAGAAGACATGCTTATAAAGCAATATTATGATATTGTGTCTAGTTTAGGAGTGGATGACATTATCACCGATGTGTAGAACTATCCATTTCTATATATTACACTATTTATGCTCCTTTTTTCAGTGTTACTCTTGATTATTTTTGGGGAGGAAATGCAAAAATGATTTAATATGGTTAACATTATATTTAGATATGTGTTATATATTAGTCAAATTATAATTAACTTATATTTGATTGTGAAAATATGTGGTCTCTTCATTACCATGTTATTATGCATTAATGAAAACATTTTCTTATGATCCACCAATAACTATCATGACATACATTCCAATTGTGTAGCAACAAGTACATGTTATAATGATGTTTGTACTACATTTCAAATATGAAACTATTGCATATTCTAACATTTTAAAGTACTATATATCCAAACAATGTTAAAAAAGATTAATATAATTTGTTATAAAATTATTATACATGTCAGTAATGCATAGTTGGTCATAGATTTCAATTTCATGATATTCCCTTATCTTCCACATGCCAAGGTAAGCATATGAATAAATATAGCACTACAATTTATATTTCTTTGATGCCTGTGAGGTGCATTTCCATTATTTCCAATATACCCCTCTCTTAATCACAAGCGTGTTTCCCCTATTCACAAGAGGGATATAGACCAGATATGATTACAAGTCTAATAAGAAAGATATTGTCTCATAAAATCATTGTATGTTTCAAAAGAGGTACATCCAAAATATATAGGGTAAATGGTAATTTAAAAGTCTATTACTATGAGACATAACCACAAAAGTATAGAAAAATAAAAACTAACAACCTAATTTATAGTAAATAAATAGTAACAAAACTAAAAACTAATTTGGATCATAATTGACCCAACATGGCATACATGCCCAAAACCCCTTTGTGCTTGTATGTAGTTCATAGTATAAAAAATGACTATGGGGGTAAATTTAGTGACTACATATTTATATCCATATCATAGATGTACATGTGTATCATGCTCAATCTACATTACATACATCATTTTAGAGTTCTAACAAGGTGAAATACAGTCACCACATAGAAACATAGTAGTTAGAAGATGGATATAGAAACCAAGGAGAGTGAGTGTTGTCATATTGTCTCATTTTGATATGTGAAAATAGAAACCACATATGAATAGATGTAACACTAAAAATTATATTTATTTGATGTATGTGAGGCACTTTACCATTATCACTAATATGCCCTAACCTGATTTACTGGTGGATAGGCCCAAAACCCCTTTGTGCATCTATGTAGTTTGTATTAGAAAAAAATGAACATAGAGGTAAATTTAGTGACTACATAATTATATCTGTACCATAGCCATACATATATGTCATTATCAATTTATGTTACATGATTTCAGTATTCCAATGGGGTTAAATATAGTCACCACATGGAAATGTATTAGTTCAAATATGAATACAAAAACTGAGGGGAGTGAAAGTTGTCATATATCTTCATTTTGATACGTGCATTTATAAATTTCATATAAATAGATATATAACTATATATTGTATTATTTTGATGTCTATGAAGTACTTTACCATTATTTACAATATATCCTTACTTGATTCATTGGTGGACAGGCCTAAAAACTCTTTATGCTTCTATGTAGTTTGTAGCATAAAAAATGACTATGGTGGTAAATTTACTAACTAAATAATTACATCTGTACCATATCCATACATGTGTGTTATGATCTATTTATGTTACATACTTCATTTAAATATTCCAATGGGTTTAAATACAATCACCACATGAAAATTTAATATTTGATTTTCAATATTTGTTTGAAGTTGTTCAATGGAAATAAGCGTTAAACACTATTTTGCATGTCAATAATGCATTGTAGTTCATATATTTCAACATTTGATCATTCATGGTTTTCATTGTCTATTAATGAAATGAAATGTCTTTTATAGACACTGCAATAGATGGTGAGCATGTGGGATGCTATCATTCACCTTCCATTGCAAGTGGAAAAGGATAGTCTATTTGATTGTATCAATATTAAGTGGGAAACTTTTCCTAAAAATAATGAAGAAGACATCTGGGATGATTGGTTGGCTACTGATAGGGTGGAGGATTTCATGAAAGGAGAATCAACAAGGAAGTCATTCTATACAAATTTTCATGTCTCCCATCATAGGAAAAAGGAATTCCAACCTAGCAAGCATAATAAGGTTACTGCTACCTTTGAATATGTTAGGTAGGTGACCTATTACTCTATACTACAACTATGGGTATATTTGTATATTATTGTGTTATACTTGTACATATTTTATGTAGCTAATTTTTAATTTCATTATTTTTCACATGTATAACTTTTACATACATATATTGTTGTTCATATGGTTTTCAAGATTTTCAAGAATTGGATGCTCTACCAAAGGACATGTCAGTAGTGCCAAAGATAGGAAAAAGTAGATGACCATGTTTAAAACATTTAATATGTGGTTATTATAAATATTTCAGCCAAAGTTGAATGTCTATTAGACCCAATAATGTGTTGGTCACATACTATTAGGTAGAACACATGGACAAGCACAGTAATCACAATCATGGATAACAATATGAATAGTTCAAAGGGAATAAATATTTTTATGCATCATACATCAACCCCCATTTGAATTAATGGGTTCATAGGGTACTATTATTGGGAATTTATATTAATTTTATCCATATTAAACACCATGAGATGGTCCTAATGCTTAAATAAAGTGAGATGATTTCCTCAATAGGGATGATATATATAAAAGATAAAGAAATATCAAGGAGTCTAAATATATAAATAGTACTGATGATGTTAAAAGTGTTCAAAAGTGGGCACTATAAAATCCTAACAAGTGGTTTGTCTATCATAGATATAATGTTGGGGGGTTAAACGCGGATGGGGAAATTCCCTGCCTGCATCCAACTCCCACAACAACTAGATTGATTGTTGAGATATGGGAGGTCCAATTTATTAGAGATGGACTCAATCTTTGGCATAAATTTAATGAAGGTATGTTTTCTATAACTATAACAATACTTGATAATATAAATATTTCATAACTTGAAAGCAAATTTGTTTTTTTATATCTACATATAGTTCCATTTGTTGTTGGCTTACAACTATTTTACAATCTATCTGTAGCCTATCTCATCTCTCGATGGAAGAGGTGTATCTTTGGGCTTTAAATTTTTTATATTTCTCTCTAAGGTAAAATGGAAAGGCCCCATTCAAAACCCTAACTTTACCAATATTAAAAAAAATGGATGGTATTTTGAGGTGTGTAGGGGAAGTGTGTTATGGTTATATTAGTGACCAATAATGCAAGTTAATATTTTATTGTTTTCCTCCAAAAAAACATTAGATAGTGGTTTCCTCTATGTAGACATCAAATCATGGTTTCCTATGAGGAATCTTAAAAAATAATTATTCTTATGGAAATATTATGTACCATCAAAAAGCAAGCAAAACATGGAACGTATAGTTAATCCATTCAAAGTTATATAACATATTAATATTACTCACATTCATATTTTATATTCATATAAAGCATTACCAATAACCATATAAGATAATCATCAATATATATCATTCCTCAATAGCTTAAAATACTTGACTCAAGTTATATCAAATTAACCCCTTTAGTTGATTATGCTAAATACATGTTTTATTCAGACCCCAGAACTATTTAATAGGAAAAAAAATAATGATTTTTTAATTATGAACTCAGGTTTACTCTAAATTAATTAGTAGTAATATCCACTCTATGGGTTTTTATGTGAGATTAGGATCTTGCCTCCAAGTCCATAGCTATATAAAATCCAAAGAAAACTTCTCAAAACCAATAGTCCACCTACACCACACTCCATTATAACCATATTTTCAATCAACTATTATAGTTTTATTTACAATATCATCTCAATGTTGAGCAACATAGATAACTAAAAATCATGGTTTGAAGGGGAACCTAAAATATCAATTATCATAATTTATGAGTTTAATAATTTTTTAGATGAGTGTTTTCATCTTTAACAACTAAATATTAAACAATACATTCATGAAATTAACTACCCCATATTATAATCTAATTAAATTAAGAAAAATCATTTAAACCACACATATTTAAAAGAAAATGTTACTTGCCTCAAAATTAGAAAATGATATCAAGTTATTTACTTAAGTCATTTCCATTGATAACTTATTTATTTTATTCCTCTATAATAAAAATCCTTCTCCTAGTTCATTATTTATATTCTCTCCCACTTCATCATTACATGTGACCAATTCTAAGGTATCTTATTCCCTTCTAAATGGTCAATAGAAATACATGAACGTATGTATTAAATATAGTCTTATTTCACTTCCCATTTCCCCAACCAAATAAGGTTACAAGGCCATGTAAAATTTTCAAAATAAAATCATGCCTTACTTAAGTCATCCTAAAAAAAGTCAAAATTCCTATTCTTATCCACAAATCAAATTTCACCTCGAACTTCATGAAAACCCTAGTCTATTTGAAATGAATGAATTAATTTTTTTTACCAATATTTAAAAGGTGTACCATACAATCATTCCATTAAAAAATAATTAAAATCTATATTATTTTCTTTTGCTAATTGTTTAATAATGTACTATAAGTTATTCAATGCACACCATAATGTGGTTCAAAGTTTCCTATCATTCTAATGACCCACAAAATGAGGTGTGTTATGTTTTATTTTGTGTTTTTTCTATTCAAAACATGGTTTATGAAAAATAACCCAACTACTATGCATCAAGACTAACTACTTAGAAATATGACCAAGCAAGAAATACTAAAATGATAATTTATATGAAAGTATGAATATGACTATGCAAGAGAAATATGATGCACAAACCATCCGAATCACAAGAATATTGCATGAATATTAAAATGATAGATGGTTTCCAAGATTCCTAATAGAACGTTATAAATTAATATCTAATAAAATAAGAAATGTAAGCATGTAAGTTAACATCTATCCAAACAATATAAGAATACACTTAACAAGCAAAACTAAATGTGATCATTGAATAAGTATAATAACCACATACTAGCTATAGTGAAAGTATAGATCATACCTATCATGAAAATAAATCAATTAAATGTAGATTTCTAAATCTTCTAGATTCACTCTTTCTATCTCCAAATCTCATGATCTACAACCCTCTCCTCGGTGATTCCCTCCTTCATGATTCTATTACAAGGTATTAGATAGAATATCCTGCATCCACCACATACAATGAAAGATGGAATTTAGTACATCATAATCATAAACATAAAATAACTAATAATATTAAAATAAGCTAATATATTAAGTGAACTACTACATATATATAAAAACATAATGTAGAATTCATCACATCAGTATACAATACATAACCACTTAAATGGTGAAACTCATATTTAAAATGTTAATCATCATGATTTAGCTAATCAAAATAGTAATGCAACAAAAATATGTAATCTAAACAACATTTTATAACAACTATATTTAAAATAAATTATCATAGTCACAATGTTTTCCATTAGGTTGATGTGAGAAATAAAAATTTATCAGTAAAGAAATGGTGGGAAAACTATTTCACTTGACATGAAAATCATGAATATGACTAAATAAACCTATTATCCTATTGGAACTATGATGACAAATACATCAATATCTCTTAGTTACACTAGGGTAAGGAAAAATATGTGGAAAATACACAAATACCTTTCATATGTTGTCGAAACTTGGGATTCATGATTGATAACAAAACTTATTTTGAAGGATATGTTGTGCTTGAGACCAAATATTCATTCATAAATGATTAAAAATAAAAAAATCTTCAAAGTTTACTTTGCATTAAATTTAGTTCCAAACTTATACTTACAAGTAGGAGTTATATATCACCTTGGGAAGTTTTGAATTTTGAATGATCCATAGAGATAGAAACTACTATGGGAGAATCATTTTATAAATGTTTTAGGAAATGTTGGATCCTAGTTTTACACCTCTTATGTTTAGCCTTGCACATTTGAATAAAATGGCAAACAAAGATGAAAAACCCACTAGTATGTCATTGTAGTTGAGGGAGGGTTTGGCATCAAGAATGTATCAATTATAGACAATGATTGAGAGCCATCAATAGAGGGTATGGTCATCTCCCTGCTAGTTTTGGCTCTACCTGAACCAAGGTGAGAGGACATATGGTGTAGCTTTCTCACGTGGAAATATTTTGTAATTTAACCTCCATATGGGGA
This sequence comes from Torreya grandis, assembly GCA_037957365.1. Lineage (NCBI taxonomy): Eukaryota > Viridiplantae > Streptophyta > Pinopsida > Cupressales > Taxaceae > Torreya > Torreya grandis. The sequence goes on along the minus strand of JARHVA010000234.1, from coordinate 2,585,931 downwards.
TTTTTAGCACAAATGAACATAAAAGTGACTAGGGCACAACCAAACTTGTTCAATTCACCCAAGAAGGGTTGTCACACAAAATGAACAAATACACTAAGTCACATCTAAGCTACTAAAGATAAATAGGTATATGACTGTAAATTTCATTACAAAGAATCTTCAACAAGAGGGGTCAAATGGAAAACTACAACACTATGCTTCAAAACACAAAATCTATACACACATTAAATATGCAATATTATAAGCATCTACAGGGAAAATAACACTTAATATATGCAAAGGGTGTATTATTTATATGGTAGGATAGTGAGATAGTTATAATAAAAAATGGTGGTGTGTTGGTGGTTTTAAAATATCATGGGTACTTTCAAACATTCATAACATCATTCTTTAGTGAAGATGTAGAAAAACTCAAATGCAAGAATGTGGGAACTACCAGGAGTAATTTGTAATTATTAGTGCCAATGAAGTGAAAATACTCAAATGATTCTAAAACCCTAGAATCATACATTGAAACTAGAATCTCACATACTTTTTCCCATTGAATCCATAAACCTATAGTGCCCTAACAAGCCATTCAAAAACATATCCTAAAATAATGCAGAAAGGCTTTATAATCTAGATTCATGCTTAATGACAAATGGTAATGAACACAAACTAAAATTTGCAAATCTACAATTTACAAATAAAAAAATTGTAATTTGCACTTGTATTTTGTAATTTGGAACTCTAAATGTATTTTGTAATTTTTTAAAATTGCAAATTGTACTTGGGGTTCCCATTTCCCTCACAATCTCCTTTTAGTGAATATGGAAATCCAAATGCAATTTGTAATTTTTTAAAATTATAAATTTCACTTGGGGTTCTTATTTCTATAAAAATCATCCTTTAGGGAAATGGGAATTCCCATTCCAATCTGCAATTTTACAAATGGCCTTGATAGTTCCCATTTAAAAATTTGAAAATTTGTAAATGGCCTAGATAGTTCCCATTTGTACTGGGACCCCATGTTGACTGGTGTTGATTTATGGATATGGGAGATCCATGTGCAATTTGAAATTTGTACAAGTGAAAAATTAAAAAATTACATTTCTCCTCAACATCTCTGTGAAGCTCCTCTTGAGTTGATTTTTCCCATGTGCTTTGATTGGCAGGATTGGGAGAGTTGACTACAATTATCACTTTGATTTTTGGAGACTTGCATTTTTCAAGTTACTTTTCCTGCTAAGACTTCCCAAGGATTTTCCATATCTAATATTTTTTAAACTTCCAATTTTTGGATTTTTTAAACTTTTCACCTAACTCCATTTCCAACAACTTGGTCTAGTGAGTAACCTACATAAGATTCTTGTAAAATCCAAGTTCTCCTCTATTTTCTGCCTCAACATAATAATCTATACTTTGTGCATGATGAGATACCATCTTCCCAAATATTTATTTAGTCATTGAAACCATTCTAGGCACACATACTACTCTAACACATAATATCCAAAAATTTCAAAGCTTTCTCTCAACTGAGCATTCATTACCTAATATTGGGTATCTTATTAGATGCTATTGCAATAGAAGATATCTTTCACCCAACCATGAATAGGTGCACAAATATGGTCTCGATAGATATTCCTTTAGGATATTTGGACTGTAAGTAATTTTTAGGCTAAAGAAATGTAAGCTTGTGAAGAACATCATAACCAGTGAATGAGTTTTAAGAAAATAAAAATTTAACACTTTCACATTTTACATGAACAAATACAGTTGGTGTCCAAGAAATTCCTAAGCATAATGAACCAATAACTTCCCTATCTTTAATTAGGCCTTTCAATATATTTTAGAAGAGAATACCTTCTATAGAACCACCAATTACAACCATATAACCAAATTTAAAATAGGGGCAAACTTCATAAAGAATATGCATATGGGAGAGAAGTTCAAAATTGATTGTCTCTTTACATTTCAAGGCTTTGTCTATCTCTACTCTTGAAGAATCCAACCTTGATATAAGACATTATAACACATATGCCCTTGACTATTCCATTGGATCCTCAAATATTGAAATAATTTTACTTAACTTTGCAATCAATTCTTTTATTTATCCATTTCACCATCTAGTTCCATAGCTTTCCATTCTTCATGTAGGACATCAAATTAAATTTTTGATATATGACCATGGAGTTTATAAATTCTTGATAAACCTGATTGCATCCTTCATAGTCAAAGGTAGATTTAGAAAAATATTGGTATTATGTTGATCCTAACAATGATGCATGTGTTTTAGGTGGAACTGCAGACCCATAATGAACCTTCCTTTCTATATATTGTACACATTTATATCCTAGAGGGATTAAACTAAACCATCTAGGATATAGGCCATTAATTTTAATCTCTCACCATAGAAACTCCAACAACATTCTTATGTAGCCAACCATAATAAATTGCATGGAAAAGATTGTCGTTCGACAAAGCAACCTCAACTCTTTCTCTCTTATGTTAATTTTCTTCAAGAGGCTTGCATATGTTATTTGATGAGTAAATGGATACCATTTAGATGGTTTACAACCTATAAATTTCCATCATGACCTCAAGCTAAACAATCCTACCCTTTTTTCATTTGACTTCTTCCTGCTCATTTCTTCTTTGTTCCTTACAAAATCCATAGATGGTTGTGTAATTTTCAACTTATGAGAAGTTGAAAATTTCCTATGGGATTCCACCTTTCTCCATCTACATTTATGTCTTTTAATCTTATGGGATATGAAAATGAGAGTATAATTGGCACATTTACATTTTACTATTTACTTTTAGAAAATACATTTTTCATGGACTTTGCATATTCCTTTTGTAATTGTATTTTTACATTTGTACCCCCATGACACTCTACACCACATTTTGAAATTGCATTTCTACATCTTTCACTTCTAACAGAGCTATGGGACCTATTTTTTGATTCTTTTTTAAACCATAGACATCCAATGGACTTTACCCACCTCTCTAGTAATTTACTATAGTCAACATGAAATTCTTTGCCAAGTTCCACACATTTTATCTTTGTCTTCATAGTCTTTGAAATGTTTACATAGTATCTTGAATATTGATGTGGGTTACATAATGCATACCCTACCTTGTCACACTCTTCCAACCATATAGACATAAAAACCTCCATGGTGATGCCCTATCTCAGCTATGTGTTTTTTTATAAACCCTATTATATTTCATTCACTACCCTCATGTGGGATTGAATCTCTTAATAAAGGCCTAAAATTTCTTAGAAAAATTTTATGCACTAACATTGGCTCTTTCCCAGGGATGGACACCCCCTACGGGTGTGTAAAGAACCCTAGAACACAAGACCAGGTGCCAATCCATTGGGCCATAATGCCAACATTTAAATAATTTAAGCAATAGAGACCCATGAAAACTCACCAAAAGAAGGAAAAATGACAAAAATAGCTCAAGAAGATATAGAAATGAACACATGAAAAAAAACACAAAAGGAATTTATACAAATAAGGCCCAAAGTAGAGGGGCAACAAAGCAAAAAAATAACAAAGTGATAAAACTATATACCATACAATAATGTACATAGTTACTGACTTAATCAAGGAAGTGTTTCAGATGCCTTCCATTGATAAGAAGCTCAAATATTTCACCATCAGCATCTTTTAGGAATAATGTGTGATCCCCAATTTGATATTCAATGAAATAGGGACCCATCCACAAAGCATCAAATTTTCCATGCTTGCCTTTCTCCTCATACCTACTTTCTTAAAGTAGAACCTAATCACCTACTTTGAAGGTTCTTGGAGTGAACTTCCTATCAAATATATTTTTTAGCTTTTCCTAGAACTTGAGATGTCTTTCATGAGCTTGTCTTTAAAATTCATTAAGCTCAATAATTTGGTTCATCCTACTTTCATAGTGGTTAATTTGATCATCATCTCCTATCAATTGCATGAGATGATAGATTGGAAACTACAAATTCATAGGTAAAACTACTTGAGCTTCATAAACAATCCTAAAAAGGATTTTGTCTATAGATCTCTTGGGCATATTCCTATCAACCCATAAGGTAAACTTCAATTGTTTACCCCACTTCTTCTTGTTTGATTCTAAATTTGTCTAATGATTTTGAGCAATTTCTTATTACTAGATTTTGCTTTCCCATTCCCTTGAGGGTTATAATTAAAAGCATAGGTCAATTCAATCCCATACTATTTACATAATTCCACCAAATATTTGGATTTGAAGCTCATGGCATTATCAGGAATCAATTTGATAGACACATCAAATCTACAAATAATCTGATTCAACAAAAAATCCATAACTACCTAGCATGTTACTCTCTTTGTAGGGATTGCTTAACCCATTTTATGAAGTAGTCAATTTCAACTAGTATCCATATATGTCCATCACTTTATAAATCAATAATTTCCCCAATAAAATCAAATCCCCATTATCTGAATGGGCATTCAATGATCATAGGTTGCAAGGGAAGAGAACCATAAACTTTCATCCTTCTAGCAAAGCACTGACATTTCTCATAATTACTAACTATCTGAGAAACATATTTAAATAATGATGGCCACCAATAACTAGCTCTTAAAATTTTATGAGATGTAACTTTAGGTATAAAATGACCACCACATACTCCACTATGAAAGTCTTCAATTAGGTTAACAGTTTATTCTTTTAGCATGCATCTTAGGAGAACCCCATCTGCATTCTTCTATGCAAGTTCGTTATGAGTCAAGATGTATTTTTGGGAAACAAAATTAAGAGTCCCCCTTTGATTCTTGTCCAAGTTAGGGAGAAAATTCAGATTTTTCAAGTAATAGACAATGTCTTTATACCACAGAGACATGCTAACTTGACTCAAAGAATCATCAATATTAAAAACAATAGTGTCTACCTCAATGGGAAAATTAGTCTCATCCATGAGTTTAGATGGACCCATCCCTCACACTAACTTGGTGGTCTGAATATCCATGTCATACTCTTATAATTTGTTGACCCATCTACATCTCTTGTTAGATACTTCAATCTAAGTTAAAATTTCCTTCACCATGGTATGCAGGACATAAGAAACAATCTTTGAACTCAGAATATAAGGACTGAACATCTTAGTAGCCTTTAGGAGAGAGAACACTTGATTTTCCATGATGATATAATTTAGTTCAACACCTTACATAACTTTTCTAAATAAAGCTATGGGATGCTTGTGATAGTCTTCATTCTTTTGCAACAAGACAACAATAATAGTATCATATGATGCAAAAGAAAATATCTAAAATGGCTTAGTTTAATTAGGGCTAGCCAAAATAAGGGTAGATGTTAAATATCCCTTGATGTCATTTAATTATTATATGGCATTCTCCTACCACTTGATGGTCTGGTATTTCTTTAGCATGCAAGTAAGATGCAAACTAATCTCTAAATTAGACACAAACCTCCTCATGAAATTGATTTTCCCAAAGAAAGACTAAATTTCTTTCTTCAACTATGAGATAGTTACTTTGTCAATGGATTCTACCCTTTTGGGGTCAATAATGACACCATATTTGGACACTATATGTCTGAATAACTTGGCCTTTTATACTCTAAAGTGGTACTTCTTAGAATTAATAAAAATGCCAAACTCCCTGCATCTAATAAACACTTTTAATATATGTTCTAAACGTTCTTCTCTAGTTTTGGAGTACACAATGATATTATCATGATACACAGTTATAAACTTGTTAATTACCCCTATAAAAGTAACATCCATAGTTTGTTGAGACATTGCACCAAAATTCATTAACCCAAAACCCATCCTCATATATACACGCATACCCCAAGGTATTGTGAATTTGGTATTAGGTCTCTCAGATTCCTTCACCACAACCTGGCTATATCCTAAGAAATTTTCTAATGTGGATAACATCTCTGATCCAGTAACACTTTAAAATAGGTTGTCTATATTGGGCAAGCGATAATTATCTTTTAAAGAACCTTTATTCAAATTATAAAAATCCATACACAAGCAAATATCACCATTTTCCTTCTATATAGGGACTAAATTTTCAACCCATGATGAATACTTGATGGGCTAAATGATACCACCATCCTTTAGCTTCTTTAACATATACCACATCTTAGTGGCCAAGATGGGGTTAATAGATCTCTATTTCTACCTGAAAGGCTTGATATCAGGATACAATGGGATGGCATGATAAAATAAGTCTTCCCTATATGATTTAAATTTAGAATGAGACCATGATAAATAGTCCTAGTACTTTCTTAACAACTGCATGTAAACTTTCTTCTCAGTTGTACTCAAGTGAGTACCCAACCAAATTTTCCTTGGATTCTCATGTGAACCCAAATTACACTCAGTCACATATTTTAAAATGAATGAGTCTCTAGTTTTAATTATATCAACTCCATCAAAATACATTTCTAGACCTAGCAATGCTCTGAGGAGCAAGCATTTGTTTTCAACTGAGTGATGTCTTTCCCAAATGGGGTTTCTTTCACATCATAAACCTGAACCATGGATTCCAAGTCTATGATCTGATCATGGAACTCAACTTCACAATTTATAAACCTCCTAATTTTTTCATCATCATCAAACACTTGCTAATGATGAACATTGTTTGGGATTGAAGGCCTAATAAACACCTCTATTTGATACTAATAATGAGGGTTTGTATTTATAATATCAAACTAAGCACCTAATATTCCAAGTTTGTTAGCTTATTCATTAAAATTTATATCATGATAACAAATTTTGAATGCATCAAAGAATCCAAGAAAATACTAAACAATATTATGATATTATTTCAGTCATTTGTGTTTGGTGGCATGAGCATTATGGACCTACTTAACCACTAGCTCAGAACCATGCTCGACAATGAAAATTTTAAATCCATGTTCATGGTCAATATGTAAACCAAATAAGAGTGTCTCATACTCAATAGTATTTTTCATGTACTCAAAAGATAATTGCAAAGAAAACTTGAAACATTTACCATTTGGGGCATAGAAGACAACCCTAACTACATTTCCAAGATTCGAACATGCCCTATCAAAACACATCTTATAAATTGCAATTTTACTATCAGGTTCTACATCCAAAATAGTAGGATGTTCATTATAATCTGGGTCCATATGCCTCATGATTGGTTCAATGGAAGGTTTTATAACAACTAGAAAAGGGATATGAGGGGGTGAATGAGGTGGAATTATACAGTCAAACTTAGAAGGGGATTCAATTGGTTGAGAAGGAGCTGGATAGTATATGGGACTATAAAGATTTGAGAGACTAAGAGAGCTATGAAAATACTCAACAACGAGTAATTCAACAAAAAATTCAAGGCTATCGTAATCTTGGTAGTCGAGCAAATCTTTAGTAGCTAAAACTTTACCCTTTAACAGGGTCTAAATTTATCACCCTCTTTTTTGATAAAAACTTAAGGGTGAGATGAGTTGTTTGGATGAGTCACCTTTGAAGGATGATCTCAGTCCTTCTAGTGTTACAAGAAAGAATATACTCAAAAAATGAAATTGAAGAAAGTTACTCAAATTAGGCACTAATCTTTCATAAAACTAGATGATAAAATTGGATGGAGTCACGAATAGAATCAAAATTATAGAATATAATAGTTAATAAATTGGCTATGATACATGCTAAGAACATATTTACTAAATTTGTTGATGAGATAGATTACAAAGACCCTAAAATTTTCAAATTTATGTTCAAAAGGGAAAAAACACCTTCCAACATGCCATTTTAATAGTTCTTTGTAATAAATGTAGTAGAAGTCAAATTATCAAATATTTCAATACTTGGCACATCCTCAGTGTAGTGATATGATGTTGACAGCTAAGATAGTCTAAGTGTAGTAAAGAACAATAGATAACTTCATAAAATTAAATACTTATAGCTCTCTACAAGAGTCCCCAAAAACATAGGTGACAAGGAGTTTCCCCAGTAATTGTACCAATAAAGTGTGAGTTCCCAGTTGTATGCCTCTTATGCTTAGCTTTGCACACTTTAAGAAAATGGCAAACAAAGATGAAAAACTTACTAATATGTCATTATAGTTGGGGGATGGTTTAGCATAAAGAATAGACTAAACGTAGACAATGAATGAGAGGCACTAATAGAGGGTATGGTCAGCTGCTTGCTACTTTTAACTTCACCTAAACCAAGGTGAGAGGACCTATCGGGTATCTTTCTCACATAGAGATATTTTGTAATCCAACCTCCATGGTTATTTTTAGCACAAGGGAACATAAATATGACTAGGGTAGAACCAAACTTATTCAATCCACCCGAGAAGGGTTATGACATGGAATGAGTAAGTGAACTAAGTCACATGTAAGCTACTAAATATAGATAGGTATATGAATATAAATTTCATTCTAAAGAATATTAAACAAAAAGGGTCAAATATAAATCTACACCACTATGTTTTAAAACATGAAATTTAGATACACATTAATTATGCGAGATTTTATGCATCTGTAGGGAATATAACACTTAATATATGTAAAGGGTGTATTATTTGTAGGATAAGATAGCGTAGGAGAGTGAGATAGTTATAAGAAAAATGGTGGTGTGCAAGTGGTTTTCAAATAGGAAGGGTACTTTTAAACATTCATAGCATCATTCCTTATCAAAGATGTGGAAAAAACTCAAATTTAAGCTAGTGATAACTACCATGAGTAATTTGTATTTATTGGTGCCAACGAAATGCAAATACTCAAATGATTCTAAAACCCTAGAAACATACACTAAAACTATAATCTCACATACTTTTTTTCCATTGAATCCATAAACCTAGGGTGCCCTAACAAGTCATTTGACAACATATCCTGAAATAATATACCCAAGGGTTTATAATCTAGATTCATACTCAAAATGATGACAAATAATGAACACAAACTCAAATGTCCAATCAACATAACTTAAAAAATACATTACTGCACTTCATAAATAGGAAATAGTTAGAAACCACAAGTATTTTCATTAACTTGAAAAGAGATATTACATACATTAGTTTTTTAAAACACTGCCATGGGGACAAGCATGATGAGATTTATCCATGTTGGACAAGAGAGACAAAACATGATCTCAAAGCTTGATAATGGTTGTACACTTGCAACTAACTTAGCAAGGGAGACAAGATATACACACAATAGTTTATCCTAATTTTTTTTGTAGAACCTAGACTTAGAGAAAATAAATAACCAATAACAACCACCTAGAATATAAATTAATCCTTATATTTATACATTTTTACCCCTTCTTTTGTAATCTAGGAATGGGGGTTGTATTGCAATTTTCAAAATTATAGTTGACACCCCAAAGTTCTGCCAAGATGCTCCTAGTTGGAAAAACCCTTTACCATGCCTGGAATCTTCACCCATTTACATGAAAAATTGTTGCTCTAACTACCTCTACAAGGAATGATGAATATTTGATGCAAATACTTTGATTTATTGGTTATAGATTCCTTTACATGAGTTGGAAGGTGAAAATTCATAGTGGAGGCCAAAAAACACCTTATCTTTTATGAAACTACCTAAAGATGCCCTTGATCACTTGATTGCATAGCTAAAACCTTTTGGACATCTGCCCTTCCCTTTTTACACACAATGAAACAACATCCTCTTGTAATGATGACATGTGAATATTCTAGATCCATGGCTATTCAGATGATCTTCCTCTAATGGACCACCTTGGCCTTGCAAACCTATAATTTCTCCCATGGAGTAGGTTGGACAAGCACAACAATGAAAAATGCAAAAAACATAGGTTATTTTACCTTTTTGATTTTTGGCTCCAGTTTATTTTTTAACACCTTGCATTTTCCATTTTTGCCTTTTTCAATTTTGGCTTTTCCAAAATTTCTTTTTCACACTTTGCAATTTTCACATTTGACTTTTACAAGTTTGCCTCTTATGGGATTTCCTCCATATTTTTAATGCATAAATGCATCATTTTCACCTTTTGAACTTTTAGGGAAATCTTGACCCCTTTTACAAATCTATAATTTGTAAATTAAAAAGTTCTAATTTGCACTTGTAGTTCCCCTTAGAGAATCAAAAAATCCAAATGCATTTTGTCATTTTGCAAATATGTAAATTACACTTGGGGTTCCCATTTCCCTCAAGATCTCCTTTTAGGGAAATTACACTCATTCATATAAATCCATAAATGTATGTATTAATTATAGTCTTAGCTCACTTCCTATTTCCCCAACTGAATAGGGTTATAAGGCCATGTATAATTTTCACAATAACATCATGCCTTTACTTAAGTCTTCCTAACAAAAGTAAAAAATCCTATTCTTATCCACAACTCAAGTTTTTCCTTGAACTTCATGGAAAACCTAGTCCATTTGAAATGAATGAATTAAGTTTTTTGATCAATTTTTAAAACGTGTACCATACAATCATTCCATTATAAAATAATTCAACTCTATACTATTTTCTTATGTTAATGGTTTGATAATGTAATCCAAGTTATTCAATGCATACCATAATGTGGTTAAAAGTTTCCTATGATTCTAATGACCCATAAAATGAGGTCTATTATGTTTTGTTTTGTGTTTTTGATATTCACAATGTGGTTTATGAAAAATAACCCAGTTATTTAGAAATATGACCAATCAAGAAATACTAGAATGAGAATTTATATGAAAGTATGAATATGACTATGCAAGAGAAATATGATGCACAAGCCATTTGAATCACAAAAATTTCACATGAATATTAAAATAATAGATGGTTGTTAAGTTTCCTAATAGAACATTATAAAACTAATAACTAATGAAACAAGAAATGTAATAATGAGTTAACATATATCCAAAGAATAGAATAATACACTTAACAATGAAAAGTAAATATGATCATTAAAGTAGTATCATAAACACATACTAGCTATATTGAAAGTATAGATCATGCCTATCATGAAAATAAATGAATTAAATGTAGATGCCTATCTCTTCAAAATTCACTCCTTCCATCTCTAATTCTCATGATCTACCACCCTCTCCTCGATGATGTCGTCCTTCATGATTCTATTACAAGGTATCAGATAGAATATCCTACATCCACCACATACAAAGAAAGAAGGTAGTGAGTCCATGATAATTATAAACATAAAATAGCTAATAATATTAACATAAATTAATATATTAAGCGAACTAATACATTTATATAAAAATATAATGTAAAATTCATCACATTAGTATAAAATACATAACCACTTAAATGGTCAAACTCATATTTAAGATCTTAATCATCAAAATTTAGCTAATCATAACAGTAATTCAACAAAAATATGTAATCTAAACAACACTCTATAACCATTAAAGTTAAAATAAATTATCATAGTCACAGTGTTTTCCATTAGGTTGATGTGGGAAATAATAATTGATCAGTGAAGAAATGATGGGAAAACTATTGCACTTGACATGAAAAATATGAATATGACTCAAATAAACCTATTATCCTATTTGAAACTTTGATAACTAATACATCAATATCTCTTAGTTACATCAGGGCAAGGAAAAATATGTGAAAAATACACAAATACCTTTCATTTGTTGTCAAAACTTGGGATTCATGATTGATAACAAAACCTTGTTTTGAAGTATATGTTGTGCTTGATACCACATATTCATTCAGAAATGATTCTTTTAAAAATATCTTTAAAATTTACTTTACATTAATTTGGTTCCAAACTTATACTTACAAGACGGACTCATATATCAACTTGGGAAGTTTTGCATTTTGATTGATCCATAGAGATAGAAACTAATATGGGTGAATCATTTTATAAATGTTTTAGGACACTTTGGGGTTAAATACATTCTTGCAATGTTTCAAAAATACTTCTTCTAGCCACATCTTAGGTATTATGTATCCAAATTCATTACCACATGTGCAATTTCCAAGCAAATTAACAAGAAGAAAGGTTTGTACACACCTTTTATGGTTCAATAGGGACTTTGGGAATCCATTTTTGTGGAATAAATAAAGAGATCCCCCTCTTCTAGATCAATAAATGAAGTCAAGTCTGTTCCTAAGGAAAATGGGTTACAAAAACACAGGGTGCAATTTTTTTAGCACATCATATACCGAAACTGCATGAAAATGGTTTAAAGTAGTATTAAGATTAATGGAAGTAATTCAAATAATATCAGCTTAGCATCAACAAATTAATATTTTATCAAAATCAATTTAACAAAATAAGATCCATCAGTGGCCAAGCATTTCATCGTTGGAAGTAAGGTAGGAATAACATTATGGAAGTAAAGATAGGAATAGCATTAGCATCAAAATATCATTGAAAAGGCATTATCATTAGTGGAAGTAGGGTAAGAATATCATAATCATCATAAGAATAACATTGACATGGAATTAATTAGAATAAGTTTAGCATGACATGTATAAAATAAGCTTGTTCTATATCAAATCGGATCTTAAATAGCATTAGCAATATTGGAAGTAATTGGAATAATGTTAAGATTAGTGGAATAACAATGGCCACCAACAGTAAAAATAAATTAATAAAATTTGTTTGGTACATAATTATATCCTGGAAGTCACGTATGAAGTGTATCGTGTCCACCATTCACCTTGCAGATTATTGTTTACATTGGCATGTTAATCTATATATTCCAGGCATCTCATCTCCAAATTCATTTAATTGTGGTGTGAGCCAATTTTATTTTATATCTATTTTTGTGTTGAGATCAACCATGGAGATTGACCATGCTCATGTTTTATTTTCTTATTTTGGGCCGAAGGGTTGAAGCAATTACGAGGACGAGGCAGTGTGATTCAGCTCCACAATGTGAATGCATATCGAAATGCTACTATTTTCGGTGATATTGCTGATTTCTTTTCAATGACTGTAGTTTGACAAGCCATAAGGATATGGAACGTGGTTGTTTTAAGCATAAAGGCCCTTGAAAATGGGTGATGAGTGAGGTCCAAAGTCTATGGCAAAGTGCTGTTGATGCAGTCAATGATGTTGTGGATGACATTGAATCATTTCTTAAAAAGTTTTGGAATAATGTAGACAAGTTCATCAATAGAGTTTAGAAGACTGAGGGCAATGTTAAAAATCATATTGCAGATGCCACACTGAAGGTTATAGATAAGCTAAGGACCATTGCCTTTGAAAGGATCAAGATTGTTCTCAAAGAAAATGGCTACAACATTGACGGATGCTCAGAAGAAGAACTCAGAAAACTATGGGACGGATATATGCAAGCTCATCCCTTAACTCTAGAAGAAAAGGAGAAGGCTAAAGATATCCTCACTGCACCATGAAAACCATCAAAGAAAGTGTGTCAACCTGATAAAATGGACTACCAGTCCCTATGCTATATAAGTGTGTGTGTTTGTGTTTGTGTGTGGTTTCTACTACTATTATGAGTGTAATCCTTGAGCCTCTCCTCCTGTCTAGGAGTGTATCAAGATAATATATACAATAAATTCAGATTGTATCCTTCATGTAATAAAAGTTATGTATTTGAGTAATGTTATTGTTCATGGACGTGTGGGAATGCTTCATGTACTAGAGAGAATCATTAATTATCACCCAGCATGGAAGTATTTACATTATTACAAAAAGCTATTATGTATTTATCAGCTGAGGTTGTGCTTTTGTTACACTAAATATACATAACTATATAGTCAAATATTATTGAGAATTACAATGGCATGATTAAAGAATGGAATCACCAATAATTTGAAATCCTTCTTGAATGTTCTTGCCAAGGACCCAAAAAACCCTTTTCACTTTAGGGCAGATCTAAAATGAAAGATTTAAGCCAGAAAGAGATTGATTTTGACATTATTTTATAAATAGTATTACGAAGAGAGGTAAGTGTAGACACTAACGTTGGGTTGGTTAGCACCCTTATGAATCAAAGATATGAAGGTAACATTTAGCTATGTTTTCATAAGTTAGGCTTAACCAACATGCACTACCGATGTAATGCATGTGTCATAGCCCCCAGGCCCACCATATTCAACAACTATGTTATCAGTGTTAACTATCTTTTACCCCTCACCAACATCCCTTCTAACCTTTAATGCACATCACTAACCATGATTGATGACCAAAAAACTAATTACCACTTCACCATGACTGCCCATGGTCAACTCACTACCAACTCCTCGTGACAACTAATAGTCACCCATTCCACTACGAAGTGTGAACCATCATTTCCAACCCATCATATGACTTTTGTCACCTCTCCACCCACCAGGATTAAATATCCCACCCTATTTTCCTCCCCACTTCCCTTGCATTTCCTTTCACCCATAAAGTGAATGCATATAGCGTCCCTTACAATTGTTCCACTCTGCCATTGTGCGTGCATTGCCATTGTTCCACATTGCATTCTAGATGAAGATGAGGAGGCAAATCTGACTACATCACTCCACTCTACATGAAGAGAAAGAAATGTTTTCCTTTTTTTAAAACCCAAATTGATTTGTAATGAATGTTTCTCCTCTACCATGAAATGGGAGTTGGAATTTAAGATATTGATTTTGTTCATGGTGAGGCCTTTTTTGAGCATCCTTCTACATATTATTTATTCATATAAAACTCTTCAAATCTATCTTACTAATATAATCTCTGGCTTGTTAATGTGTTGACAATATTGAGTATGCCCTTATTCTATTTCTTCTAAAATCCTTTAAAAATAAGACTTTACTCTGTTCATTTCCTATAATGATTCTCAACTGAAACATTGAATGAACTTTATTCTATATGTAAAAAAAGGGAAATGTACTAACAGTGTATACTACAAGGTTTAATTAGTTATTACAATGTTTTAAATTTGAATGGTTGATAAAAATTAAATTTTACTATTCTATACATAACTATGCATAAACTCTCATTAAACTATGATGAATGGGAATTTAATTGTAACAAGGTTAATTATGGTTAACAACTTAAAACACATCTGACTTAGTTACTTTAGGAAAATTTTATAGTAACTTCTTTTCAAGATGAATATCTTAGGAGGCTAAGCTATTTCTACATGCCCTATTATGGAATCAGATTTATGTACTAAGTAATAAATGACTTATGGAAATATTAATTATAAACACTGTCCTTTGTCTATGTTGAGGTATGTAATGTATGGAATAAGATTTTGTATGCTTAAGGCTAATTTCCTAAAAATAAATGCATAGAAAAATATTATGCTAAGTTTTGGATTGATAACTCCTATTTTAGTAACATGATAAAGTACATGCAAAGATAACTATAATGTCATTGGGTTATAAGCAAACTATAGATATTGAAATAAAACTAAACAAATAATTTCAAATAATAATTGATATTATTACTTTTCCTATATGGTAGCCTTGTTCTTGTAGACTATGATCTATTATTTGAGGGGCGATCCATGGAATTTTTTTGAACACATTTTGGTTCCTTAATATGTTCTCCCACTATAAGTAGATACTAATCATATTTTCTTAATGAATATTGACTATGCTTAGACCCAAAGGATATAAATGATATCTACATGCAAGTACTACTTGATATGGAGCATAGATACATGTAGTCCCTATAATGTCTCTATTTCAAAAGACATATATGAGGTTTTTTTTAATATGTTTTCATTCTTGGAACATATTAATGTTAAGATAATAAGTCTTGAAAATAAATTCAAATAATTCAAATGTTACAATCCTTAGGGTATAGATGGATCCATGTATATGTTTGATTGAAAATAAGAAAATAATCTTAGATATTTTATCTCTAATTTATAACCTTAACATCTAGCTTAGTCCTATGAACTGTGTTTTTTTTAATCATAAGACAACCTATTCAAAACTTGGAATAAGCAAAAATGGGTGCTAGATTAGTATATGATAATAAAAACATTAAATTATCTTTATTTTCCCTATT
>JARHVA010000234.1:2442500-2565000 GCA_037957365.1 Torreya grandis | reverse complement strand
CATTGACAACTTCTTCTTTTCCTTCCTCTATAGTCAATTTCCTTCTCATAATTCCTTTATCCTTATTATTTATATTCTTTCCCACTTCATCATTGCATGTCACCAATTTTGAGGTATCTGATCCCCTTCTAAACAGTCATTAAATATACATAAATGTATGTATTCATTGTAGTCTTAGTTCACTTCTCATTTCCCCAACTGAATAGGGTTACAAGGCCATGTAACGTTTTCATAATAACATCATGCCTTTCTATAATTCATCCTAATAAAAATTCAAAAATCCTATATTTATCCACAACTCGAGTTTTACCTTGAAATTCATGTAAAACCCAATCCATTTGAAATGAATGAATTAAGTTTTATGATCAATTATTAAAACATGCACTATATAATCATTCCATTAGACAATAATTAAACTCTTTATTAATTTCATATGTGAATGGTTTCACAATGTACTCCAAGTTATCCAATGCACATCATAATGTGGTTAAAAGTTTCCTATGATTCTATTGACCCATAAAATGAGGTATGTTATGTTCTATTTCTTTTTTGCTATTCAGAGAATGCTTTATGAATAATAGCCTAACTACTCTACATCAAGACTAACTTCTTAAAAATATGACCAATTAAGAAATACTAGAATAATAATTTATATGCAATTATGAATATGACTATGCATGAGAACTATGATGTACAAACCATCTAAATGACAAGAATTCCACATGAATATTAAAAAGATAGATGGCTGTCAAACTTCCCAATAGAGTAATATAAAACTAATATCCAATGAAATAAGAAATGTAAGAATATAAGTTATCATGTATGCAAGGAATATAATAATACACTCAGTGAGCATAACTAAATGTGACCATTGAATTAATATCATAACCACATACTACCTATAGTGAAATTACACATCATGCCTATCATGAAAATAGATCAATTAAATATGGGTGTTTGACTCCTATGAATTTGCTCTTTTTGTCCCCAATTGCCAAGATCTACCACACTCTCTTCAATGATGCCCTCCCTCAAGATTCTATTGCAAGGTATCAAATAGAATATCCTAAATACACTACATATATAGAAATAAGGTAGTTAGTCCTTAATAATCATAAACATAAAATAACTAATAATTGTTGGGTGAATATTTTGTCGGCCAACTAACTGGTGACCAAAATAGTTCCTATCACCATAGCATAGGGAGATCAGTCGGCTAGATGTGCAGGTTTATTGCATCAGCAGGGGACAAATCTCTCCTCTCATCAAGGAGATGTTCCCTATAGATATGTAGGAGATGCAGGAGGCTATATACTATATATATATGCAGAAAATAAGACACAGGGGGTAGGATAAACCATCCATCTCTCTTATTTCAGAGATGATGCTGACAAATAGAAGAGGAATACTGGGTGATGGGGAAGGTGCTTCTCTTCTTTCAGAAGCAACTTTCAGCCAAGAGCCAGATTCCTTCCTAAATGGTAGAAATCCTGATGAAGCAACAAAAGGAACTTTTCTTCTTTCAGAAGTGCTTGTTCTTGTAGGCAACATGAATCTTTCTGGTAGCAAGTAACTGGTAACAGGGTAACTAGCAGCTTAAAATGTAGCACAAAGTCTCCACCTTGACTGCCCAAAGAGTATATCACAAAGGATAATGGGGGCACAAAGTCTCCCCAGAATCCTCAACACAAAAAAAAGAAAGGAAAACACAGACTGAAATCAATTGTGAAAGCACAAAGTCTTCACACAGTTGGTTTCAGGACACTTCTTTGTTACCTTCACTAATTCTACACACCAAATTAAATGAATAAGGACACCTACAAATGACACAAGTCAGAACAACACAAAGTCTAGAAAAACCTGCTTTCTCATTCAAATAACAAGGAAAATGAAATTACAACCTGAGCTCAAAGTCTCAGTCTTCTTCTTTCAAAATGGGCAGAGTTTCATTCTTGTAAAAATGAGAAGTATCCCTCAACAAAATGAGAGATTACAATATATATAGCGCCCCAAGAAAGACTTGGGTGCTTGTTTGTCCTATGTCGGCCCATGCTGTGCATTCAATGCCTTAAAGGCATTTTCAAATTTATCAAAGGACTACATTGAAAATAGGGAAGCCATCTTAACTATGGCATGCCATTTCATCCCATATGTCTTCTTCTTAATATGGACTGTCTGGTCCGTTCCCTCTGATACCTGCGCAACCATCCATTCGTCTTAACTTTATGGAAGAAAACAGGCTGTGTCCTTAGTCTGGTGCACTCAGAAGTCTACTTGATCTACTATTTCACTTATTGGAAATAACTCTTTTGAAGATATTTTTGATCCTTTGGTCTCGCTCCTCTCTTCATTGCTTAAAAGCTTCTTCGCTCTTTATAGCTCTTCTTGCTTATGTCTTTGGGGGCTCCTTTATGTGTCTTTGACAAGTGGCAAGTTACACTATTATGTAATTCATTAGAAACTCATAGAAATATGGAGTCCATGACATGCTTTGCCTGAGCAACTCAAAAGGAGAACATGAACGCACACACTTGTCACATTAGCTGCACTTTGTCTTCTCCCGTCGGGCACTTTTCCGCAGGCTTTTCTCTTCTTGCTACAATTCGAGCTATTGGGCTATCTTTCCAACCAGTTGCTTGGTCTTTCCTTTGAGTTCTATGCTTTATTTGAATTTCAATAGATATTCCCTTAGGTTAAATTTGATGTCCACGGGGATGTCATCGGTTGACTGTTGCTTGAACCATGTCTTTAAACCAAAACGTTGAACCAATCAGTTGAACCAAAAATGGTTCAAGTTGATGGTTCAATTGAATGAACCAAGTCGATGAACTAAGTATTGAACCAAAAGATGCTAAAATAAAAGGAATGAACCACCCAAGTGAAATAAAGCGTTGAACCGCTTGGTTGAACTGAGCCCGTTCCTTTGGTTGAACCCGTCGTTGAACCACCTGTTTGCTGCTTCTCTCTTAGACAGAGGTTCCTTTGAACCTGTGAACCATGTTGAACCATTAAACTTTGAACTTGTTGAACCTGTTGGTTCAACAGTTCAATGGTTCATTCTTCATTATTTGGCAAAGTCCTTTATTCTTTTGCACCAAGCGCATTGAACCAAACCTGGAAACCACTGAGTGCTAGAAACTTGTTCTTTTGGCTGAGCTTACCTACAGAAGATTTTTAAACATGTTGAACCTGTGAATCCCCTTTATGAAAAAATCTTAAAAATGAGGAATTTGAAAGCTCAGAACAAATTTTGAGAAGGGAAGAGAGAAATTTTGGTCTGTAGGTTGTCCCAAAAATGAGTGGTATTTTTAGGGGACAATAGCTGGCTCCAGTTGGAGAACTACCTTTAGTTGCAAAAATCGATTGAAGGGAGTAGAATCCAAAATCTCTAGTGCCTTAGAAGCGTGCCATTAGGCCATGGAGTCATGCTACCCAAAAAGAAAGGCTCCAAAAATGAAAAGAAAAAGCACAAAACAAAACAAGAGACTACACAAATATACATATATACAGGGGGCTCGTCTGACACTTCAAGAGTTGAAGTGCTTTAGATGTTGCCCATTGTAAGGCAGAGAGAAGAGAGTGCCATCTTGATATTTCAACAGGAAACTATTTTTACCATTGAGCTGATGAATAGTAAAAGGGCCTCTCCACAGGGAATCAAACTTTTTGTGCATCCCCTTTGGTTCTTTTCTCTTGTCCCACAGCAAGACTCGATCTCCAATCTGGAAATCATGATTCTTTGTTTTTTGGTCAAAGAGCTTCTTCACTAGACTTTGATGGGCAGCAATCCTATCCACCATTGCAGTTCTCTGCTCATTTAGTTCAGCAAGGTACATGATCCTCTTCTCCAATGAGCTCTCATACATTTGATCCTCAATTTCCTTAGCCAATTTTAATGCTAGCAATTCCAAAGTGATTGGTATCTCAGCATTGACACCATACAAAAGTTGGAAGGGAGACATACCAATCGCTCTTTTTGGTGTAATCCTGTCTGCCCATAGAGCATCAACCAATGCCTTATGCCAAGTTATTTGGTTGTCATCCACCAGCTTCTTGATGATAGTTACTAAATTTTTATTGCTTGACTCAGCCTGTCCATTCCCTTGTGGAAAGTAATCAGAGGAGTGGGAGAGTGTAATTCCATAGCTAAAGTAGAGTTGAGTAATCTCCTAAGAAGTGAAACAGGCCACATTGTCAGTGACAATTTTGACTGGGACTCCAAACCTGGACATGATGTTCTCTTTGAGGAAATTACATACTACTTCAAAAGTGGCACGTTTAGTTGGAACTGCTTCCACCCATTTAGTGAAGTAGTCTATCACTGTAAGGACATAATTGTGTCCAGTGCTTGACGATGGGTTTACAGCACCAATAAAATCAATTCCACACTGCTGGAAAGGCTCTTTAATGACCACTAGTTCGAGAGGTAGAGCAGGTAGCTTGGGCCTTCCAACGAATTACTAGCACAGTTCACATCCCTTGACCCACTTGTATGTATCTTGGAAGAGAGTCGGCCAATAATACCTGGCTCATAGGATCTTGTGGGCAGTCACAGGGGTAGAAAAATGTCCTCCACAAGCCAAATTGTGGAAGGACTTTAGAAGGCAGCTTTGCTGCTTGATGCAGGAGCATCTGCATTCAAATTTGATTTATTATATTTTCCCTCCCATATGCTTTTAATGAGGGGTAATCGTAAAAAAAAAAAAAAAAAAAAAAGTAAAAGGTAAATGTAGGGCTGTTGAGAAAATCAAGGAGTGGTTGAAATTATTTCAACCTGGGCATGTTGTTGTAATTGAAAAACTGTATTTTGTTTTCCCTAAGCCAAGTTTGGCGTAGGAGGTTTCTAATCCCAAAATATAGCAAAAATAAGAAAAAATTAAATATAGAGGAGAAGAAAGAGGAGAGTAGGACGCAGAGAGGAAGAAGAGAAGAAGGTGGCATAGAAGAGAGAGTAAGGACAAAACAAATGCCACTCATTCAAGAGAAATTTCTGTAAGGAGGGAGAAGAGGAGACAAAAGAGGATCTCCTTTGGAGAGAGAAGGGGTCAGTAGATGTCTGCAATACACAGACAAATTTTCTAGTAAGTATTAATGAAGTGTGTATCCTGTTAAAAAAAGGACTGTTTGTAGATCAAAGAATATAATTATGTGCTTGTTGGTGTTCTTGGTTGTGCTGTGTGATGATTGGCTACACATAGAAATCTGAGCCTGTATATTTATGTTTTTAGAAATTTGTATAGCCATTAGCCATGGAAGGGAATGTGTGGTTATGTATAAGGGTAAACTTATGCATTTCAACTGTTAGTTTGCATGATATTTAGGTTAAAACAGTGCAGTTTAATCCATAGGCGCACATATAATTAGTAATCGATGTTGGTGTTGACTCAGACTTAATTTTGTTTATATAGTCCTTGGAAAACTCATATAACACCTAATTCATTACTCGAGTTGCGGTTGAATAAACATGATCAGTATATAATTTGTGTAAAAAGAGGAACGATAGACTCACAAGGGGAATCTAGTAGTTAACAAAGGTGAGAGATAGTTAAGTAGATCTCGAAAGACTTTATATGCAGTTTGAAACATTTCAATCAAGCATGGAAGTAGAATGGAGATGGTGAGTATTTGAAAACTAAAATGCTCCTTGATAGATCCTTGAATTCTATTTGCTATTCGATCTGAGATCCAAGCCATCCAATAGTGACCACTTTGACCAGGACAAAGAACGTGACCAACAAAATGAAGAAACGACTTTGTTGCATGATGCGCTTGGTTCTGACTGGGCTATTCGCGTCTTTGTGTTCTTAGAAGATAAAACTTTTCTATACTACGGCGAGATCCTATTTTGTAAGCCTCATATAGATTAAATACAAGTACAAACCTTCTCCAGCAGCAAAATCAAAATAAAGGTCAACAACGTGAATAGAGTTCTTGGGTAAAGGAAAACCAACATTCAAATATATATTGTAGAGTCGGGCCGAGCTTGAGATGAGGAAAGGAGTGACACACTGACTACTTTACCTTTGGGTAACATCAATGGCACAAGAATAACCTGCCATGTATGCAAATCATGCCAGGCCATTGAGATGGTGGCAATGCAATATGTATTCAGATATTTGACAGTAGAGTTGGCCGTAATGAACACGAAGATGGCTCTCAAAATCTCTGATGTAGCTTGATGACAGCTATCAGAGAATGGTTTTAGTTTTCCAGGAATGCATTGAATGATGCCAATTGTTGTATTAAATGGGAGGTCAAAATATGTATCCGTCGTGGTCGACATCCCATCATTGATGACAAATTCAATAGTCGACGTAAGGGAGTCTACTCACAGTTGTGGCATGATATTGATATGCCATTTTAAACAGTTACAGGAATGTGTTTAGATCTTATAATGAATGACTATATGTAATCAAGATCACTAGATATTTCTCTTGTCAATCATTCCACAAGCTCAGATTTTTCCTTTCTAAACAGCCTACATGCATTAGAGATCTGGTTTACAAACGCTGTCCATGCCATCAGAACTGGCTTTGCATCAATTTGGTATCAGAGCTTGAAGCTCTTGGGATTTGGCAAAGGGATCAACATGAGACAGCACTAGAAGACTCTGCTGGAGGAAAGGTATGAATAATTTTGTTATTTGATTTAAGTTATTGTGTTAAGAAGCAATCAAGTGAAGAAGTTACAGGTGAAGAGAAAGGCAGCCAAGCCATTGAGGCTTAAGAGGAGAAGAAGCCAAGGAAGGCTTAGAGAAGAAGATCCAAGAAGAAGCTTGGATAGTTTGCCAAAAGACTAAGGTGAAATAGACTTAGGTGAGGTAAAGGATGAAGTTTGCAAGAGAAGCTTAGAGAAGCTCTAGAAGAAGAGCAAGTGAATGCTCAGGAGAAGGATCCAAAGCAAGGTAAGCTTGGATTTGTAATTTGTATTTGATGAAGTGTTGTATAAGAGTTGTTGTAGGTTTGAGAAGAGGATCAAAAGACTAGGATGCAAAAGGCCTAGGTGAGATCATGTGGATTGTCAAAAGACCAGTCAAGGAGAAAAGGCTTGGGTGAGACAAGGAATCAAGAGACCAAGGTGGAAAAGACTTGGGTGAAGATCTCAGAGATGGAAGCATTGATGAAAGCACTATAGAGCAGCAAGGTATACGAGGGCAGCAAGAGGAAAGCAAGCATCAAAGGTATGACTAATGTTGATTTTGATAAAGAAATTGCTAGTTTGAAGAAAGAGTTAGCTAAGATTAAAGATGAGTATGAGTCTTGGATGCAGCTGAATAGGATAGCATGGGTATGGCCAATAAAGAAAAGGTTGCAGTGGCCAATAGATCTCCTAGTGAAAATGAGAAGAAGGCAAAGGAAGATTGCCATGAAGAGGGAAGCCCAAAGAGGCAAGATGATGAGGTTGCCAAGTGAGCAGCAAGAGGAAGAAGTTGAGAAGAAGGTTCTCATTGTGGAGGACAAGAGAAAAGAAAGAAAAGATGAAGTGCCAGGAAGAGCACTTGGAAAGATGAGAATATCCATTAAGAGGATACTCATGGAGACATTATGGTCTCTTGTTTTTGTATTTAATGCTATTTTTGAGTGGGTAAATGCAGGTATGAGCAGCCTTATGAAGGTCAAGAAAAGGGCCTTGGAGAGTGAAGAGGTTGGTGCAAGAGAAGACACCAATTGCACAAGTGAATGTGCAAGAGAGAGAAGTGAGTTTGATGTTGATAAGGGAGATGAAGATGAATTCTAAGATGCCATTGAATGCTAGGAAGAAGAAAGAGAGCAGCCAAGCATAAAGGAAAAAGAAAGGACATATAATCAAGAAGCCATGCAAATGAAGTAGCCCATTAAAGAGGTAAAGGTGAGTTCAAAAATTGATTCTTCTTATAAACATGAAACTGTTGATATGCATGTTAGAGAAGCAAATAGAAAAGTGAAGTTTCCAATTAACCATGGATATGTGATGCCTAAATGGTGGAATAAGCAAACTCCCAAGCAAAAGGAGGTGCTGGTACAAAAGCATGGATGCAGGATGCCTACATGGCTTGAGAAGAGAAATGGTAAGAAAGAGAAATAGGTATGGGTGCCTAAGAAGGCTAAGAGTGAAGAAGATGTGAGTGTTGAGGTAACAACACCAAGAACTCAATGGAGGAAGGTAAAGGATGACACAAGTACATGGAAAGGTAAGTTAATTGCTTGCAATGAAAAGGATAATGATTTGTTTGAATCATTTAATGATATTTTTATGGAAAATGAGGAATGGAAAGTGGCTGTAAGGACTAATATGCAGCAAGGAGAGACTTCCAAAGGGATGGATGATGAGAAAAGGAGAAAGTATGCAGCAGAATAGACAAGATGGCTTCAAGCAGAGGTTGAAGAAAGCAAGGAGACAGAAGGTATGAATACTGCAATTGTTTTTGATGAATATACTGATGTTGGTGAAGAAGCATATTTGTATGAAGAAAATATAAAGTGGATGAATGTAATTATAGAGGATGAAAGACAATCTGGTCCTAAGTTTGATATAGGACATAAAGATTTGGATGAGTTTGTGTTGAGTGATGAGATGAAGAGTAAGGCTAGTAAAGAACAAGCAATCCTTCAGGTTGATAAGCCCAAGTTTGATGAAGGTTGTGAGATAGATGAGATCTCACTAAAGGTAGAGTTGAGAATGATAGAGGAGCTGTTTGGTAATTCAAGAGAGTTGTGTAAATGTACAAGCCATGGTGAAGGCAACATTGGGAAGAGTGGAGCAAGACAAGAGCAAAGCAATGAGACTAAGAGAATTTTGGTCAAGAAACAAGAACAAAAATGTGAAGGCAGCCAAGAGGCTTCATGGCCTCAATATTTTTCTACTAAGGTTGCTTTTGATGTTTTGAATGTAGGTATTAGAGTTTTGGAGATGAATGAAGTCCATAGTTCAATGGACAAATTTTTGAACCAAGAAGATCAAGAAGATCTTGAAGACATGTATGAGGATGAAGCATAAAATCAGGAGCTGGCAGCTAAAAAAGAAATGAGAAGGACATATCTAAAGAAGAAGAAAACCAAGATGAAAGGCAAAGACCAGCAAAGACAAATTCAAGCATTATCATTGACAAGAAGACCGTGGGATCCAGGTATAGAATGAAGGCTAAAGCATGGAGGCAGCATTTCATTTGAACTAAGGTTCAAATCTTTTCTAGAGGGAGAGTATGATGCAGGAGCATCTGAATTCAAATTTGATTTATTATATTTTCCCTCCCATATGCTTTTAATGAGGGGTAATTGTAAAAATAAAAAATAAAAAAATAAAAGTAAAAGGTAAATGTAGGGCTGTTGAGAAAATCAAGGAGTGGTTGAAATTATTTCAACCTGGGCATGTTGTTGTAATTGAAAAACTATATTTTGTTTTCCCTAAGCCAAGTTTGGCATAGGAGGTTTCTAATCCCAAAATATAGCAAAAATAAGAAAAAATTAAATATAGAGGAGAAGAAAGAGGAGAGTAGGACGCAAAGAGGAAGAAGAGAAGAAGGTGGCATAGAAGAGAGAGTAAGGACAAAACAAATGCCGCTCATTCAAGAGAAATTTCTGTAAGGAGGGAGAAGAGGAGACAAAAGAGGATCTCCTTTGGAGAGAGAAGGAATCAGTAGATGTCTGCAATACACAGACAAATTTTCTAGTAAGTATTAATGAAGTGTGTATCCTGTTAAAAAAAAGGACTGTTTGTAGATCAAAGAATATAATTATGTGCTTGCTGGTGTTCTTGGTTGTGCTATGTGATGATTGGCTACGCATAGAAATCTGAGCCTATATATTTATGTTTTTGGAAATTTCTATAGCCATTAGCCATGGAAGGGAATGTGTGGTTATGTATAAGGGTAAAATTCTGTGTTTCAACTGTTAGTTTGCATGATATTCAAGTTAAAATAGTGCAGTTTAATCCATAGGCGCACATATAATTAGTAATCAATGTTGGTGTTGACTCAGACTTAATTCTATTTATATAGTCCTTGGAAAACTCGTATAACACCTAATTCGTTACTCGGGTTGTGGTTGAATAAACACGATCAGTATATAATTTGTGTAAAAAGAGGAATGACAGACTCACAAGGGGAATCTAGTCGTTAACAAAGGTGATAGTTAAGTAGATCTCGAAAGACTTTATCTGCAGTTTGAAACATTTCAATCAAGCATTGAAGTAGAATGGAGACGGTGAGTATTTGAAAACTAAAATGCTCCTTGATAGATCCTTGAATTCTATTTGCTATTTGATCTGAGATCCAAGCCATCCAACAGTGACCACTTTGACCAGGACAAAGAACGCAACCAACAAAATGAAGAAATGACTTTGTTGCATGATGCACTTGGTTCTGACTGGGCTATTCACATCTTTGTGTTCTTAGAAGATAAAACTTTTCTATACTACGGTGATATCCTGTTCTATAAGCCTCATATAGATTAAATACAAGTACAAACCTTCTCCAATAGCAAAATCAAAATAAAGGTCGACAACGTGAACATAGTTCTTGGGTAAAGGAAAATCGACATTCAAATATATATTGTAGAGTCGAGCTGAGCTTGAGATGAGGAAAGGAGTGACACACTGACTACTTTACCTTTGGGTAGCATCAATGGCACAAGAATAACCTGCCATGTATGCAAATCATGCCAGGCCGTTGAGATGGTGGCAATGCCATATGTATTCAAATATTTGACAGCAGAGTTGGCCGTAATGAACACCAAGATGGCTCTCAAAATCTCGAATGCAGCTTGATGACAGCTATTGGAGAATGGTTTTAGTTTTCTAGGAATGCATTGAATGATGCCAATTGTTGTATTAAATGGGAGGTCAAAATACGTATCCGTCATGGTCAACATCCCATCATTGATGATAGATTCAGTAGTTGACATAAGGGAGTCTACTCATAGTTGTGGCCTGATATTGATATGCCATTTTCAACAGTTACAAGAATGTGTTTAGATCTTATAATGAATGACTATATGTAATCAAGATCACTAGATATTTCTCTTGTCAATCATTCCACAAGCTCAAATTTTTCCTTTCTAAACAGCCTACATGCATTAGAGATCTGGTTTACAAACGCTGTCCATGCCATCAGAACTGGCTTTACATCACTGCTCCTTGTCCACACATCGAAGGAACATTCCATCAAGGCTTCTCTTGAATAGGCTGTTGTCCCATAGGACAAAATTAGTCACTTTCAGCTTGATGGTTCTCCTTTCTTTATAAGATAGGTTTGCAGGGCATTCACCATAAGTGAGGAAATGAGCAATACCTAAGTACCACTCATTTGTGGTGGAGACAAAGAGCATTGTTGGTGTGTCATCTTCATCCACTTCTGGTTCTTCATGATCTGTTCTTGGCTTGTTATCAACAATTAGTTGGCATAACCCTTTTCCCCATACTAGCTTTGTTGGCTTGATGATCAAATCGAACTCCTGGATTTTTGCAACCCAATTGTCTCTTTTCGTCCCAAACTCTTGCTGAGTCAGTATAGATTTCACTATGGTGTCAGGGACCAAGGAAATAATTTGAGAATTGAGGATGTAGAAACAAAAATGCTTCATGGCCTTCACCACTGCATAAGCATGCTTTTCCATATTTGAGTATTTCAGCTTGTGAGCTTTGAGAGGGCAGCTCATGAAGGAAATGGGAGATTCCATGCCTTCTTTACTTTGTTGAATCAGGATTGCTGAAAGTGTATGTTCTGAAGCATAGCTGTAAATGGTGAATTCTTTGTTGTAGTCTGGATAAACTAGAATTGGGGCATGGGCAATGGCAGCCTTTATATCTTCAAAAGCCGAATTGCCTTCTTTAGTCCAGCTGAAGGTGGGCTTTCCTTTCATCATGTTTACAATGTGCCTGGTCTTCTCAGCAAATTTAGGGATGAATCTCCGTAAGAAATTCACCTTTCCGAAGAAAGAGTGAACAACAGTCTTGCTTGTGGGCAAGGAAAGTTCTTGAATAGACTTGACTCTGTCTGAGTCAATCTTTATGCCTCCTTTGGACATGACATGTCCGAGAAGTTTCCCCTTCATTACTCTAAAAATTGACTTCTTGGGGTTTAAGGAAATGCCATTTTGGCGGCAACGTTCCATCACTTGCCGCAAATGGTTCACATGATCTGGGCGATGCTTAGAGAAGACAGTCAAGTCATCAAGATAAACTACGATGAAATTACCCATCTCATTCTTAAAGGCAAGGTCCATTGCTCTTTGGAAGGTGGCGCCAACATTTATTAAACCAAAAGGCATCCTTTTATATGCAAATGTGCCCCAAGGTGTGGTGAAAGTAGTCTTATGTTGGTCTACTTCACCAACTTTGACTTGATTATATCCTGAGAAGCCATCAAGCATTGATAACATCTTTGACCCTATCACTGTCTGCAGCACTTGATCCATGATTGGCAAAAGATAATTATCCTTCAAAGATGCCTGATTTAAATTCCTAAAATCCACACAAAGGCGAATTTCACCATTTTTCTTTCTTACGGGCACTATATTGAAAATCCATGTGGAATGATGGATTGGGAAGATTATCCTGGCATTTAGCATTTTTTGTATCTCAGATAAAATAGTACCTGAGATTTTTAGATTATAATGCCTGGTCTTTTGCCTGTAAGGTGTTGAATTAGCCTTGAGAGGAATGTTGTGTCGGATTTCACCAGGACGGAGTAATTTTAGATCAACGTATGAATACGCTAGGACATCCATGTATTCATTGAGCAAAGAGGTGAACTTGGAATGCTATGAAGGAGTACAACATTTCCCAATGTTCACCATCTTGGGGTCTTCCTTGGTTCCCAGATTTATTTGATCACATTCCTGAGATGAGCTTGAATACAATGGCTGCTATCTGATAAATCTATCATGCTTATCAAATAGCTTTTCAAGGGAAACCAGGCCTTTAGGGATCTTATTCCCTTTTAGTTGCAAGAACTCCTCACCTATGTCTGCATTTGATTTAGGAGCTGTTTCATACTTTTGAGATTCGCTACCTTCAAAATGTAGACGTTCAAAGCTATCTCTTTGCTCTAAGAAGGCAATGATGTGGCTGTCATTGTTAAATACCTGCCAATGACTGGCATTGTCAGGTACACTTGGCCAAAAGACCAACTCAATTGTGTACTTATCTCCTTTGAAATCTGGGTGGGGGACCAAGAGAGTGGCTGAAACAGCCAATGCATCTGCCCAGTCATTGAACTCTCTGAAAACTGAAGAGATGCTGAAAGCATCAAAGTCTTCAAGCTGGTCCTAGACTAGATTGTGGTAATGGCACAATCTTTCATTCTTGGTTTGATACATGTTCCTTACCTGAAAAACCACTAGTTTGGCATCTCCTTTGGCATGAAGGAGCCTGATGCCTTTGTCTCGAGTGGCTCTCAATCCAAGTAGTAGAGACTCATATTCAGCTGTATTATTCATGTTGCTAAATTGCAATTTATAAGATGAGGGAAAAATATCTCCTTGAGGAGATATTAACACCACCACGGCTCTTAAACTAGTGGAAGAGCAACTGCCATCAAATTCAAGAATCCATACCTCATTTGATCCTAATTTCCTTTTGGGTTCTTCTTCATCTGGGGGTGGAGAAACTTCCGCACTTGCTTGATGCTCAACCAATTCTTCTACTATTCCATCTGATTGCATTCCTAAGATGTCATTAGTAGGAGCTTCATCAGATGTATCATGAACTCCATCTATGTACAAAAAGTGGTTACCCATGTCTGAAGATTCAAACATAATTTGGGCTTTAGGTGCTGAGGTCTGGGTAACAACATATTTTGCTTCCTTCTCAGGGAGCAGTCTCTTCATAACACCCTTGACTGGAATCCTCACCTTAGATAAATACATGCTTAATTCACCACCGACATCTCTATAGAAATTCCACCCAAGAAGGATGCCATTATGATGCTGGGATGTCTGCTACCAAAATAGTCATCTTGATTCTTTTATCAGGAAATGCAGCAAACGTAAATTGGGCATCTTTAATTTGTCCAAGCAAAGGCACTTGCTTGTTCTCTATGGAGAAGCATCTTCCAAAAATTTTGGTCAATGTGAGATCAAGGGATTCGGCCACTTTAGCAGGCATGACATTTTGAAGCTCTAGAGTCAATGATGCAATTATTCAACTAATGTCCATTTATCAGCAATGAGACATCAAAAGGTTCAGTCCTGCTAGGAGTAGTAGGGGGAGCTGAGACAAGGTTGTTCCTAGTGGGTGCATTCCTAGCAACATCATGCGTTGTTTTGGGAATTTCTCGCTCAACAAGGATGTCCTTATTTTGAACACAGTGAACCAATCTATCTAATTGCTCGAGATGGGACTGCAGAAATTCAAATTTTGACATTTGAATTTTGGTTCTCTTTATATGATCAATGATATCAAATGTCTGGAACGAGCTACAAATAGAGGATGAGAGTTCATCTTTTTTATTTTGTAAAGGGGGAGGATTGGACTGCGAAATTAAAGTGAAAGGCATATGGGAATTTGGGGTATTCACCTCTTTTGAAATTGCTAGGTCCTTTGGTTGGAAAGGAAGAGTAGATCCCTGCTTAGCAATCAAGACTGCTGGTTGAAGTCGCTCCCCTACTTTTTCCTTATCAGCTTGTTAAACTAATTGATTTTTGGATCGAGTGAATACAACATATGACCTTTCAGCTGCATTACCTTCACGCTTGGGTTCATCCTGGTTATTTAGGAAACCAATATGGGAGTCACCAGCCAATTCTTCTTCTTCCTCAGTGAAGAGATTAACATCATCTTCAGAATTTAAATTCAAGCTGGGATGAGAAATCCGCTTCAGCTTCTAGATATCTGACTGTCAAGTTGTTTGGAGGTGCTTCAAGGGTGAGATTCCTCTGTGGAGGGGGACAACAATTTTTTTATCCCTGATTCCTTGCAGCATTGCCTTGGTACACCTGATTCTGAAATGTCCTCCTGGGCATATCTCTGTATGTGGGAGCAAATGACATCCCTTGCACCATTTGCTTTTTGAGAGCCAACATTTCATTTGCTAGCTTTTGTACCATCGGCTTGGTGGTGACTACAGGTGAATACTCAGAGGATGAAGAGGATTTACCTTTCTTAGGATCTCTCCTTATCTTTCCAGCCAAGATAAGGTCATCCTCCACTTCAGTGGCCAGGTCCTGAGCTATAGCCAAGTCTATTTGGCCAGCACGCCTCAACAAGAAACTCACTTCAAGAAGCTGTGAGTTGATGAAGAAGCATTTGAGGTTCTAAGGTGTTGGTTGGGCAATTACAGGAATCTTGTTTCTCAGCTTGTCGAACCTGGCAATGAAGTCCCTCATAGGCTCTTGGGGCTCCTTCTTCATCTGAGTGAGCTGGGCTAGCAAGGCATGTGCATCCTCTATAGGCTTAAACCTTGTTTTGAATTTGGCTTTGAGTGTGTCCTAGTCAGTCACCGACCCAACTTACAGGTGACAGAACCAGTCAGCAACAACACCTTATAGTGTTTCCAAAAACAACCTGACTATTATATATTCATGTTCTACTCCAATCATGCCACAGGCTATCCTGAAGGCTGCGAAGTGTTCATCGGGGTGAAATTTCTCGTCACCAAAGAATTTGGGGAAGTTCTTCCTCGAGATGTGTGGAAGCTCATGTAGAGGTGGAGTAAGGTTGAGTGGACCAAATGAGTTACCCCAGGGGCCCCGAGTTGCCATGGTTGGATTATGGAAAGTGGGGGTAACAAATTTGGGTGTAGTATTTATAGGTAGGGCTCTATTAATAGCAGGAAAAGAAGCTCTGCCTTGTGTTGGTGACCCGATAAGGTCAAGTGGAAGACTCCTAAATCGTTGGAGGAAAGGTGGTGGAAGAAACAGATCAAAATTGCTCTGCCATGCCAACTCAAACACAGGGTCAAAAACACCCTTAGATCTCTAGCTTCTTGTGTAGCATGGAGTTGCCAGATTTTAAACAAAAGAAGGGATAAGGACTGGTCTTGCTTCACCCTGGAGCTTGAGGCTTCAAACTGTGCTTTCTTTCCCAGCAGCTCTGGTTTTGTAGACCAGATAATATATTAGATATGGAGGATGGAGGGAGATAATAAGGCTATAATGATAGTGGGTAAGACCCAGATGGGAGTCGCCAGACTCTATAATAGATAAAGGTGATAATGATAATGGGTAAGACACAAGTGATGTTTCAATCTGAAACTTGAGGTTCGAAATTGTACAAAATTACTATGTCCCCAAATGAAGTCGCCAAAAACTGTTGGGTGAATGTTTTGTCAGCTAGCTAACTGGTGACCAAAATATTTCTTGTCACTACAACATAGGGAGATCAGTTAGCCAGATGTGTAGGTTTACTGCATCAACAGAGGACAAATCTCTCCTCTCATCAAGGGGAGATTCCCTATAGATATGTAGGAGATGCAAGAGGCTATATATATATATATGCATAAAATAAGACATAGGGGGTAGGATAAACCATCCATCTCTCTTCTTTCAGAAATGATGCTGACAAACAAAAGAGGAATACTGGGTGATGGGGAAGGTGCTTCTCTTCTTTTAGAAGAAACTTTCAGCCAAGAGCTAGATTCCTTCCTAAATGGTAGAAATCCTGATGAAGCAATAGAAGGCACTTCTCTTCTTTCAGGAGTGCTTGTTCTTGTAGGCAATAGGAATCTTTTTGGTAGCAAGTAACCGGTAACAGGGTAACTAGCAGCTTGAAATGTAGCACAAAGTCTCCACCTCGACTGCCCAAAGAGTATATCACAAAGGATAATAGGGGCACAAAGTCTCCCCAGAATCCTCAACACAAAAAAAAGAAAGGAAAACATAGACTAAAATCAATTGTGAAAGCACAAAGTCTTCACACAGTTGGTTTTAGGACACTTCTTTGTTACCTTCACTAATTCTACACACCAAATTAAATGAATAAGGACACCTATAGATGACACAAGTCAGATCAACACAAAGTCTAGAAAAACCTACTTTCTCATTCAAATAACAAGGAGAATAAAATTACAACTTGAGCTCAAAGTCTCAGTCTTCTTCTTTCAGAATGGGCAGAGTTTCGTTCTTGTAAAAATGAGAAGTCTCCCTCAACAAAATGAGAGATTAAAATATATATAGCGCCCCAATAAAGACTTGGGCGCTTGTTTGTCTTATGTCAGCCCATGCCATGCATTCAATGCCTTGAAGGCATTTTCAAATTTATCAAAGGACTGCGTTGAAAATAGGGAAACCATCTTAACTATGACATGCCATTTCATCCCATATGTCTTCTCCTTAATATGGACTATTTGGTCTGTTCCCTCTGATACCTGTGCAACCATCCATTCATCTTAACTTTATGGAAGAAAACAGGCTGTCTTTGGTCTGGTGCACTCAGAAGTCTACTTGATCTACTATTTCACCTACTAGAAATAACTCTTTCAAAGATATTTCTGATCCTTCGGTCTCATTCCTCTCTTCACCGCTTAAACGCTTCTTCGCTCTTTATAACCCTTCTTGCTTATGTCTTTGGGGGGTCCTTTATGCATCTTTGACAAGTGTCAAGTTCCACTGTTATGTAATTCATTAGAAACTCACAGAAAATGGAGTCCACGACACACTTTGCCTGAGCAACTCAAAAGGAGAACACGAACGCACACACTTGTCACATTAGCTACACTTTGTCTTCTCCTGTTGGGCACTTTTCTGTGGGCTTTTCTCTTCCTGCTGCAATTTGAGCTATCAGGCTATCTTTCCAACCAGTCACTTGGTCTTTCCTTTGAGTTCTGTGCTTTATTTGAATTTCAACAGATATTCCCTTATGTTAAATTTGATGTCCATGGGGACGTCATCGGTTGACTATTGTTTGAACCATGTCTTTAAACCAAAACATTGAACCAATCGGTTGAACCAAAAATGGTTCAAGCTGATGGTTCAATTAAATGAACCAAGCCAATGAACTAAGTATTGAACCAAAAGACGCTGAAACAAAAGGAATGAACCACCCAAGCAAAATAAAGCATTGAACCGCTTGGTTAAACCGAGCCCGTTCCTTTGGTTGGACCCACTGTTGAACCACCTATTTGTTGCTTCTCTCTTAGACAGAGGCTGCCTTTGAACCTTTGAACCATGTTGAACCATTGAACTCATTGAACCTGTTGGTTCAATGGTTCAATGGTTCATTCTTCATTATTTGGCAAAGTCCTTTATTCTTTTACACCAAGCGCATTGAACCAAACCTGGAAACCACTGAGTGCTGGAAACTTGTTCTTTTGGCTGAACTTGCCTGCAGAAGCTTTTTAAACCTGTTGAACCTGTGAATCCACTTTACGGAAAAAGCTTAAAAATGAGGAATTTGAAAGCTCAGAACAAATTTTGAGAAGGGAAGAGAGAAATTTTGGTCTGTAGGTTGTTCCAAAAATGAGTGGAATTTTTAGGGGACAACAATAATATCAACATAAATTAATATATTAAGTGAACTACTAATTTATATCAAAACATAATGTACAAATCATCACATCATCATACAATACATAACCACTTAAATGGTGAAACCCATATTTAAATTGTTAGTCATCATGATTTAGTTAATAAAAATAGTAATTAAATAAAAATATGTAATCTAAACAACATTACATAACCAATAAGGTTAAAATAAATTATCATAATGATAGTTCTTTGCACTATGTTGATGTAGGATATAAAAATTTATTAGTAAAGAGATGGTGGGAAAACTATTGAATCGACATGAAAATCATGAATATAAAATTAACTTTGACATATCTATAGATACATGAAATGGATTTGTAGAACCACTCAAATAAACCTATTATCCCATTAAAAACTATGATAACCAATACATCAATATCTCTTAGTTACATCAGGGTAAGGAAAAATATGTGGAAAAATAAACAAATACATTTCATATGGTGTCAAAACTTGTGATTCATGATTGATAACAAAACCTTTTTTTGAAGTATATGTTGTGATTGATACCACATATTCTTTCAAAAATGAATTTCTTAAAAATCTCTTTCAAATTTACTTTTCAGTAATTCAATTCCAAACTTATAAGATAGACTAGTATATCGCCTTGGGAACTTGTGCATTTTGAATGAGCCATGGAAATAGAAATTAATATTGGTGACTCATTTTATAAATGTGTTAAGACATTTTGGGGTTAAATACACTCTTGAAATATTTCATAAGTACTTCTTCTGGCCACATCTCAAGTATTATGTATCTAAATACATCAAGTCTTGTACTACATGTGCAATTTATAAGTTGATTAACAAGAAGAAAGGTTTGCACACACCTTTGATGGTTTAATTAGGTCTTTAAGAATCCATTTCCATGGACTTTATTTCAAGATACCCTAATACCAAGCATGGTAATAATTATGTTTATGTTGTAGTTGATAGATTCTCAAAGATGCCAATTTGAATAAATTGTAAGAAATAAATATCATCTCTAGAAATAGCTCTACTGTAAATTCAACATCTCTTGATCCACTTTGAAACCCCATCAAACATCCTATCTAATACAAATACAAAGTTATTAATAAATTTATAAAAATCACTTTAGTCTATGATAAATATAAAGTTGAATAAGTCTATTGAATCTCATCCAATAACTTATGGACATATAAAAGTGTTAGATATGATTATAATGGACCCTCATAGAGTGTACAATTAAAAGAAGAAATTGAACAGTGATGAAATTTTTATTTTAGTTAAGTAAAACTACAATAGAGCTTTGTACAATGGTATTGTTAAGAGCCATTTTTAGGTTTGATTTCATTTCTAACCTCATTCACCAATTGACGTATCTTATCTTGTTCTACCATTAAAAAAACTTATTCAAATAAAAAATAAGTTGACAAAGATTCTCAATTCATTGAACACATTAATCACATTAAACATAAATTGTAAACCATTCTGCAACTTTCTAATGTGAAGTATAAGTAATACCATGACAAACATTGGACACCACATACCTTCCAAGTCATTGATGGAGTATGGAAAAACTTGTATACATAAAACATGATAGGACCTTACCACAATATTCATCAACTTTAGTATGAACCCTATATTATTACCAAGCAAGAGATAACACTTTTGAATTTAATAAACATTCTTATCTTAGGTCGCATCTAATCTTGAATGCAAAAATATTATGACATTACTTTCCACCTTTGTTGGAGACTTTAGATACTACATAGAATCTTAAAAATAAAATAAAATAAGATCAAACTATATTGTAACATTATGATAGAATCGAATCAAGTAATTAATGCATGAGTCAAATAGACTTGTTGACAAGAGATCCTCCTCTTCTAGATCAATAAATTAAGTCAAGTCCCTTCTCAAGGAAAATGGGTTAAAAAATCACAAGTTTCAATTTTTTTCACACACCATATACTAAAACTGCATGAAAATGGTTTAGAGTAGCATTAGGATTAATGGAAATAATTAAAATAATGTCAGCTTAACATTGAAAAATTAAGATTTTATGAATAAGTTTAGCATGACATTGACAAATTAAGGTTTTTCTATATTAAATCAGAGCTTAAATAGCATTAGCATTAGTGGAAGTAAGTATACTACTTTTGAGATTAGTGGAATAACAATGGCCACTAAATATTATTATTTTTTATACAGAATTATAAAAATAAATTACTCATTTTATGGAATGTATGGAATAAGATTTTATATGTTTAGGTCTTATTTCACACACACACACACACACACACACACAGAAGTAAGTATACTACTTTTGAGATTAGTGGAATAACAATGGCCACTAAATATTATTTTTTTTATACAGAATTATAAAAATAAATTACTCATTTTATGGAATGTATGGAATAAGATTTTATATGTTTAGGTCTTATTTCACACACACACACACACACACACACACACACACACACACACACACACACACACACACACACACACACACACACACACACACATGCACACGCACACACACAGACACACACACACACACACACACACACACACACACACACACACACACACACACACACACACACACACACACACACACACACACACACACACACACACACACACACACACACGCACGCACGCGCGCACTAAGTTTTGGATTGGTAACTCCTATTTTAGTAACATGATAAATTATGAGCAAAGATAACTGTAATGTCATTGGGTTACAAGAAAACTAAAAATATCAAAATATAAGTAACCAAATAAGTTCAAATAATAATTGATAGTATGAATTTTCATATATGGTAGAATTTTTCTTATAGACTGTGATCTATTAATTGAGTGTGGACCCATTGAATTTTTTTGAACCCAATTTGGGTCCTTAATATGTTCTCCCATTGTAAGTAGCTACTAATCAAATTTTCTTAATGAGTACTAATTGCACTTAGACCCAAAGGATATCAACAATATCTACATGTAAGTACTACTTGATAGGGAGAATGCATATGTGTAGTCCCTATAATGTCTCTATTTGACAAGACATATATGAGATTTTTTTTAATATGTTTTCATTCTTGGAACATATCAATGCTAAAATAATTAGTCTAGAAAATAAATTAAAATAATTCAAATGTTATATTCCTTAGGGTATATATGGACCCATGTATATGTTTGATTGAATATAAGAAAATAATTTTAAATATTTTATCTCTAATTTATAACCTTAATATCTAGGTCAGTCCTATGAATTATGTTTGTTTTGATCATAAAATAACCTATTCAAAACTTGGGACAACCAATAATGGGTGCTTAGTTAGTATTTAATAATCAAAATATTAAAAAAAACTCTATTTTCCCTAGTTTCTCCATCCATGGACACACATTTCCTCCATTCATACATCTTCCACATATGTCCATATAAATAATAAATCAGCCAAAATTTAGGATCAAACCATTGCATCTCCATCTCTAACTATCCCAGTAAGTAACATTCAAGTGCCCAATATAGAACAACCTCTTGAACTCATTGCCAAGGAATTATATTGGTTACCTATCAAAGTCATTTTTCCTAAACTATACATAAACATTCCCTTACCAAATCCTTCAGGATAGTGAGATATTCCTTGTATCTTCATTTTGTCCTTCCCCTTTTCCATTGATAGTCATATTCGAGGTCCTTCACCTATTAATTGGTTGCAAGAGTTTCATAGAGAGTTAATTCAATATGATATTGAGACTTCATAAATATTATGAGAGATAATGGTAAAGATTAGATATGAGAAATATAATAGGAATTCAATAGGGTTAACAAAATAAATATATAATTTGGTGTGAAGATATTTATATTATATAAAAATGGGAGCACATTCACCCCTCCATTGAAGAGAGTGATAGACTTAATAGATAAAGTGGTAGTGAAATAAGTTCCTTGTTTGATGGTCAAATATTTCAATATTTTCATTGGGCATAATTTTTAAAACAATAATCCCTCCTATTTAGAAAAATTATGGATGATTCATTGAAAACCCTATATGAATAATCATTTTTCATTGCACAATTTCATCATGCAAAGATTAGCATTATAAGTTATAGCATACAAGAACATTGAAGATGCAATAAATTTAAAATTATAAATATCAACTATCATGTAGATAAGTTATCAAAAAGTAACATAGTGAGTAATTCATAAGGCTGAAATTATGAACTATTCTTTCCAAACCATCGTCAAGGAATATAGGGATAAGGTGAGTGATGTGATGAAGAAGTCAATGAAAACTTCAAATGTCCTGGATACTTATATTCAAATGGTAACTGAAGTATATGACTATTTAGGAATGAAAAAAATCAAGAAAATGGATGACACTTTGATATCCAAAGTAAGTTTTTAGATCATGTGCAAGTCATTTAGGACTACATTCTAGAATCAAGATAAATAAATGTTAGACATGACCAAAAATACAACAGTAGGCATCCTTGTCAAAGTGAATAATAAAATCAAGTATATTAAAGTATTTTCACAATTTGTAAAAGATCCTTTTGGAATGTGTTTGAGTTAAAATTAAAGTTTTCTACTTTGGAATCTAATATACCCCTATTTTTTCATGTATGCACAATCATCTTAGTCACTTACATATCATGTTTAAACTATACATTCATTAAATTTTTGGTTTATATTAGTTGAAAGGGTCTTATAAGAGTCTTTATAAAGTTTTTTATTGATAGGATAATTATTATAATGTATGAATAATCGATAAGAAGCTCTCGACTTCTAAATGTAAAAAAAAAACCTAAAATAGATTTATTGCACTAAAAGAGTCATAAAATTATTTTCAACAAATGGAATTCAATATTATTTTATGGGGAGGTTAAAGAGTATGTATATAAACAATTCCAATAATTAGATTATTAAATGAGACATTGTGAAAGAATAAATTAGGGATTATCATAGTGTTTCCTGCAGCCATTCAATTGTCAAAAAAGTCAAGAATGGTTTTGGGTGATATTTCTTATAGATGAAGTCAAAATATTGTTTTGAGGTTTGAATACCTTTTTTTATCACTGAAAAACCTTGAATAAGTAGTTTTTAGGTGGAGCAAGAATCTTATTAGAGATTTAACCTACTAAGGGTCAATTAGGCCTAGAGACCTAATAAATAGAATTGATCCCAAATTATTATTTTTAAGAAATCACTAAAATAAGATTGGTTTCTTAAAATAGATTCAACCACTAAATATTTAAAGTAAATATAAGATACAACCTAATTATCGAAAGAGTCAAAATCACCATTCTCAAGGCGTAATTGTTATAAAATAGTCTTGTAGTAGTTAGGGGATGAATTCAGGTCTTAGGTCTTCAAGTGACTTGGTGAAAGGTTTAAAATCATACAAAGGATTCTATGAATTAAATAATATTATAATAAGCCTTGCATTGATTATCAAGGGGTATAAATTAGAAACATAGGTTTCCAAGTTGTAAAGAACCTACATCAAATTTCAAATTGATTGGTTCTAAAAGTTGTTGATTTGTTAAGGGAGTTATTAGAAGAAGAGATCCATCAAGTGACATCATGTTTCAAACTTTAAGTTTAGATAATAATCTAGTGTCTTGATTTAGGAACATGCATCTAGTTTCAACCCTTTTACGTGTCATTTGAGTGAGACAGACCTCAATTGAAATGGAACCATTATGGAATGTATGAGGAACTACTTTGAAACTGTGGATTATCTAATTTTGAAGCTCAACAATAGGAATGTATGGATGTTTCACTCACTATTCCCACATCAAAAATCCAAGGATGAATAAATTGAGGTTTGGGATTTATGAGAAAAGGAATTTTATTGTAGGAAATTTTGAGCTTTCCTAATGAGTTGGCATACTGAATTTTGAAGTCTAGATATCACTATTTAGTTCATGTTATTGCACTTTTAGAATAGTCTATATATTTGAATGAACACCAAATAAATATATTTTAACTACATCTCTACCATTTATTTGACTGTATGTTGAATTTAATATGTTTTATTATATATATTTCAATGAGAAAGGTAAGTAATAGTAAATTAAGATAAGTGATATATATATATATATATATATATATATATATATATATATATATATATATATATATATATATATATATATATCCTTTCAAATTGAAATAGACAAAAACTATTAAAATAGGTTGAGTTGGGTTAATCCAAACTTTGTTCAGTTTAAAACTACCCAAAATTATAATTATCACACATTCATAGTGGACACATAATTCATTATTATTAATTCAATCAAAATAGTGAAAAAAAAATCATTACAACATATTATACTAAAATTAAACTTGTTAATTCAATGATCATGTCAATCATGAACATAATACTTCAAAATGTATAACCAGAAAAAAATAAATGTAGAATATTTTACTACATATTATCATGTCCATTAGATTATACATAAATATTAACTTGCATATCAAAAATTATTATCTTAACGTATAAAATTAGAAAATAGTAGTCCTTTATTTTCTATATTCACTTTTTAGTTTCCTCAATTTATGTCAATCCATTTACTTCCATGTTGAAACACCAAAATGTTAAATTCCAATTATGTTTTTATATGAAGTCCATCATGTCAAATTAAGGGGGGTATTTAATTATGATTAACATAAAACTGATCTTAATTTGAGGGAGCAAACAACATTGACCTAAACATTTCACAAGAAAGTCATTATCAAGTATAGATTTTCACACAAATGTATGGAAAATAAAGAAAAGCTTTCAATCCTCTTCAAGATTCACCTCCCAATTTGAGTTCTTAAGAACCTATTTCCTTGAGTGAACAGCCCAACATGGTAGACAAAGGGGATAAACTAAACCAATGAAATGGAAACACAAGAAGCAATTACAACAAGATAACCTTTAATGTAGAAACTCTAAACTGAGATCTAGATCATATTATGGAAAACATATCATAAACATAGTGGAATACTTGTACAATATTATGTAATACATATTTTTTAGTGTTAAATTATATTATAAATTTATATCCTAGTAGTGTGAAATTAATGGAGGCACCATGAGACTTTTGGGCCAAAGTATGTTATGCCCACTAGAACTTATGAAATTATAGATAAATACAAGCCATAACCTAGTATAAAATTAGGAAAACCACACTTTTATAGTGTGGGTGAAATGAATTGACTAGATATCAAATTCAAATGATAATACAACACAATGAACAATCTCCTCTATATATCTTATGTTTTATAGTATAAATTCGGTGGTTAAACTGATAAATTAGGTACCCCTTAATTAGGCTTGTTATGATACATATTATAAAATACTATATAAATTTTTTTTCATAGGGTTATGGAAAATATATATGTATTACGTATTACTATCTGCTATGATAAACTTATAAAGTGTTTCAAATATGTGTATATTGTTTATGGTTTGAGGAAACAATTGATAACCTTCAATTTTGCTACAATTATTGACGATATTAAATTAAACTATTCATACTACTAGCTCTCATTAATGAGTTTAAAGACACTTATGATAATAATGTAGAGAATGTGGTTATTGAAAGTAACTCTAAAATATTATGTGACTAAATGTCTATAAGGATTTACATAAGAGATGAGAAGGTGACCACACTTCATAGCTAGGTAGTGCTACTTATGTGGTAGTTTGTTGATGTGAAGACCAAATATGTGTAGGATTTTGGGGATGTGAGAGTAATATTAAGGTGGGGTACACCAAGTAGTGGTGGTACTTCATCTAGTCTTAATAGTGGGTTTTATCCATTTATGCAGGTATAGGACACTTTGAATGAGTATCATTTCCCATGTGTAGAGTCAGAGTTGAATACAAATGATCAACAAACTACATTAGCATTCACATTATAATTACAACATTTTTCTAGTGATTAAAGATCCGATATTGTGAGATGCCAAACATGCAACTCTATTGTAGAGTATAGGGGGACTCAATATGGCATACATGTTGATTTAGGGAAAATATATTTTTTTCGTTTGTAGTATTGTCCTTTTATGTGTTATGTTTATCATATTGGGGTATTACATGGGGATTATGAAGGATCAAATGAATGTTTATAAAAATAATGAATTGAGGGCTCTCTCTTATAGAGAGTTATAAGAATGTGAAATTATAATCAATATTTTCAATGAATCAAAGTTTTATTATGCATTTAAAATTATATTTTATTTGTTGACTTGCTTTATACACACATTGAATCTTATTTTTGAATTAAATTGATTAGATTCTACCCCATTATATGACAATGACTTTAAATTCATTTCAATCATGTATAATCGCTAAAATGGTCATATAGCTAATAATCTTAATTTTGAATTGAATTTATTAGCTTCTACCTCATTCTCTTATAATGACTACAAATATATTTCAATCATGAATACTTAATAAAATGACCATATCTTAAATGTCATTATGATCATGTTTCTTCATGTTCATGTCTATGAATAAGCAATGCATATGTAAAACTTAAGTAGTTTAATTTCTAATATTGTGATGTTTGTGTAGTGATTTTCCAATATTCGTAGAATGGTTGATAAAAAAATGAATGTATTGGTTAATGCTCAGTGGAAAGGGAGGGATGTTTATATCAAGAGCATGTTATTCAGTCCTAAAAACATCTTGATAAGGTTATATGGTAGGTTTATAAAATATTATGCTAGTATACATTGTTCTCATTACTTTGCCTTGATAGATATGCTTAGCTTATGTTTATACTTACATGAGGAGATAGTTGTTTCTATGGAGGTGAATTCAAAAGTTGTTACTGCAGTGATGAAAGGAAAGAAATATATTCCAGGAGGTCTTCTAGGTAAACTACATTAATATGCCATCTTATTGTATAATTTATTCCATGATATTGACATGCATTAATCTATCCAAGGAGATAGTTATAAGAAAAATGGTGGTGTGCTGGTGGGTTTCAAATAGCAGGGGTACTTTCAAACATTCATTACATCATTCCTTATAAAAAATGTGGAAAAACCTCAAATGCAATCTAGTGAGAACTACCAAGAGTAATTTGTAGTTATTGGTACTAGTGAAATGTAAATACTCAATTAATTTTGAAACCCTAGAAACATACATCAAAACTAGAATCTCACATACTTTTTCCCATTAAATCCATAAACCTAGGGTGCCTTGAAAATTCATTCAACAACATATCTTGAAATAATGTTGTGAGGGTTTATAATTTGGATTCATTCTCAAAATGATAACTAGTAATGAACACAAACCCAAATGTCTAATCAACATAACTTTCAAAATACATTACTGCACTTCATCAATAGAAAATAGTAAGAAACCACAATCATTTTCATTAACTTGAAAAGAGATAATACATACATCAATTTTTCAAATTGCTACCATGGGGATAAGCATGGTGAGATTTATCCATGTTGGAAAAGAGAGAAAAAATATGCTCTCAAAGCTTGATAATGGATGTACACTTGCATCCAACTTAGCAAGGAAGACAAGATCTACACACAATAGTTTATCCCAAATTATTCTACAAAACCTAGACTTAGAGAAAATTAATAACCAATTACAACCACCTAGAATAGAAGAGAAGCCTTCTATTTATACATTTTTTATCCCTTCTTTTGTAATCTGATAATGGGAGTTGCATTTTACAATTTTCATAATTGTAGTCTACACCCCAAAGTTTTGCCAAGATGCTCCCAATTGGATAAACCCTTTGTCATGCCTTCAATTTTCACCCATTTGCATGAAAAATCATTGCTTTAATTTAATTCACAAGGAATGATGAATATTTGGAGGAAATACTTTGATTTATTAGCTAGAGCTACCTTTTACATGAGATGGATGGTGAAAATTCAAGGTAGAGGCCAAATAAACACATTGTTTTTTGTGAAATTGCCTAAAGATGCCCTTGACCACTTATTTGCAAAGCTAGAACCTCTTAAACAACTACCCTTCCCTTTTTACACACCATGAAACAACCTACTCTTGCAATGATGGCATGTGAATATTCTAGATCCATGGCTCTTAAGATGATCTTCCTCCAATGGCCCACCTTGGCCTTGCAAACCTATAATTTCTCTCTCATGGAGGAGCATGGACAAGCACAACAATGAAAAATGAAAATAACTTAGGTCATTTTACCTTTTTGATTTTTGGCTCCAATTTATTTTTCAACACCTTGCATTTTGCATT
Source organism: Torreya grandis (assembly GCA_037957365.1). Classification (NCBI taxonomy): domain Eukaryota; kingdom Viridiplantae; phylum Streptophyta; class Pinopsida; order Cupressales; family Taxaceae; genus Torreya; species Torreya grandis. Next base: position 2,536,356 of record JARHVA010000234.1, on the reverse strand, counting down.
TTTGCCTTTTTTAAATTTACCTTTTGTAAATTTTCTTTTTCACACTTTGTAATTTTAAAATTTGCCTTTTGCAAATTTGTCTCTTATGGGGTTTCCTCCATATTTTTAATGCATAAATGCATTATTTTCACCTTTTGACCTTTTGGGGAAATCTAGGCCCCTTTTGCAAATCTACAATTTGTAAATTTTAAAGTTGTAATTTACACTTATAGTTCCCCTTAGGGAATCCAAAACTCCAAATGCATTTTGCAATTTTACAAAATTTCAAATTGCACTTGGGGTTCCCATTTCCCTAAAGGTCTCCTTTTAGGGAAATTGCACTCATTCATATAAATACATAAATGTATGTATTAATTGTAGTCTTAGTTCACTTCCTATTTCCCCAACCACATAGGGTTGCAAGGCCATGTAGAATTTTCACAATAACATCATGCCTTTATTTAAGTCTTCCTAACAAAAGTTCAAAATCCTATTCTTATCCACAACTCAAGTTTTTACTCAAACTTCATGGAAACCCCAGTCCATTTGAAATGAATAAATTTAGTTTTTTGACCAATTTTAAAAATTTATACGATACAATCATTCCATTATAAAATAATTCAACTCTATATTATTTTCTTAAGTTAATGGTTTGATAATGTACTCGAAGTTATTCAATGTAGACCATAAAGTGGTTAAAAGTTTCTTATGATTCTAATGACTCATGAAATGAGGTCTATTATGTTTTGTTTTGTGTTTTTGATATTCACAATGTGGTTTATGAAAAATAACCCAATTTCTATGCATCAAGACTAACTACTTAGAAATATGACCAAGTAAGAAATACTAGAATGCTAATTTACATGAAAGTATGAATATGACTATGAAAGAGAACTATAATGCACAAACCATCTGAATCACAAGAATTTCACATGAATATTAAAATGATAGTTCATTTTTAAGCTTCCCAATAGAAAATTATAAAACTAATATCTAGTGAAAAAAGAAATGTAAGAATATGAGTTAACATGTATCCAAAGAATATAAGAATACACTCAACAATCAAAACTAAATATGATCATTGAAGAAGTATCATAACCACATAATAGATATAGTGAAAGTATAAATCATGCCTATCATGAAAATAAATGAATTAAATGTAGATGCCCATCTCTTCAAGATTCGTTCCTTTTGTCTCCAATCCTCATGATCTAACATCCTTTCCTCAATGATGTCCTCCTTCATGATTTTATTACGAGGTATTAGATAGAATATCCTACATCCACCACATATAGATAAATAAGGTAGTAGTATATCATAATAATACACATAAAACAACTAATAATATCAATGTAAATTAATATATTAAGTGAGCTACTACATTTATATCAAAACATAATGTAGAATTCATCACATCAGTATACAATACATAACCACTTGAATGGTGAAAATCATATTTAAAATGTTAATCATCATGATTTAGTTAATGAAAATAATAATTCAATAAAAATATTCAATCTAAACAACATTCTATAACCACTAAAGTTAAAATAAATTATCATAGTCACAGTGTTTTCCATTAGGTTGATGTGGGAAATAATAATTTCTCAGTAAAGAAATGATGGGAAAACTATTTTTCTTGACATGAAAACCATGAATATGACTCAAATAAACCTATTATACTATTGGAAACTATGATACTAATACATCAATATCTCTTAGTTATGTTAGGGCAAGGAAAAATATGTGGAAAATACACAAATACCTTTCATATGTTGTTAAAACTTGGGATTCATGATTGATAAAAAAATCTTGTTTTGAAGTATATGTGGTGCTTGAGACCCAATATTCATTCAAAAATGTTTTTTGAAAAATATAAAAATTTACTTTACATTAATTTAGTTCCAAACTTATACTTACAAGCCAGACTCATATATCACCTTGGGAAGTTTTGCATTTTGAATGATCCATAGGTATAAAAACTAATATGGGTGAATCATTTTATAAATGTTTTAGGACACTTTGGGGTTAAATACATCCCTATAATGTTTCATAAGTACTTTTTTGGGGCATATCTCATGTATTATGTATCCAAATTCATCAAGTCTTTTACCACATGTGGAATTTCCAAGTGAATTAACAAGAAGGAAGGTTTGTACACACCTTTGATGGTTCAATTGGGTCTTTAGGAATCCATTTTCATGTAATTAAATAAAGAGATCCCCCTCTTCTATATTGATAAATTAATTCAAGTCCCTTCCCAAGGAAAATGGGTTACAAAAACATAGGTTGCAATTTTCTTAGCACATCATATACCAAAATTGCATGAAAATGGTTTAGAGTAGTATTAATATTAATACAAGTAATTCATATAATATCATGTTAACATCAACAAATTAAGATTTTATCAAAATTAGTTTAACAAAATAAGATCCATCAATGGCTAAGTATTTCATAATTGGAAGTAATGTAGGAATAACATTATGGAAGTAAAGGTAGGAATACCATTAGCATCAAAATATCATTGAAAAGGAATTATCATTAGTGGAAGTAGGGTAGGAATATCATAATCATCATAAGAATAACATTAACATGGAATTAATTAGAATAAGTTCAACGTGACATTTATAAAATAAGATTTTTCTATATCAAATTAGATCTTAAATAACATTAGCATTAGTGGAAGTAACTAGAATAACATTAAGATTAATGGAATAACAATGGCCACCAATAGTAAAAATAAATTAATAATTTTATTTTGGTACATAATTATATCATGGAAGTCACATTTTAAGTGTACCATGTCCACCATTCACCTTAAAAATTATTATTTACATTGGTATGTTTATCTATATAATCTAGACATCTCATCTCCAAATTCATTCAATTGTGGTGTGAGAGAGTTTGATCATATATATATTTGTATGTTGAGATCAGCCATGGAGATTGACCATGCTCATGTTTTATTTTATTATTTTAGGATGAATGTAAACGTTGAAGTAATTACGAGGATGAGGCATCATGATTTAGGTCCACAATGTGAATACATATCAAAAAGCTAATATTTTTGGTGATATTGCTGATTTCTTTTCAATGATTGTAGTTGGACAAGCTGTAAGGATATGGAACTTGGTTGTTTCATGCATAAAGGCCCTTGAAAAATGGGTGTTGAATGAGTTATAAATTCTATGGTAAATTATTATTGATGTATTCAATGACTTTGTGGATATCATTAAATCATTTCCTAAAAAGTTTTGGAATATTGCAGACGAGTTCATCAATAGAGTTTAACATACTAAGGGAAATGTTAAAAATCATATTGTAGATGCCACACTAAAGGTTAAAAATGAGCTAAGGACCATTTCCTTAGAAAGGATCAAGGATAATCTCAAATAAAATGGCTCTAACATTGACGGATGCTCTAAAGAAGAAATCAAAAAACTATATGAGGGCTATATGCAAGCTCATCCCTTGGTACACCATGAAAACCATCAAAGAAGGTGTGTCAACCTGATAAAATGGACTACCAATCCCTATGTTATATAAGTATGTGTCTATTTTCAACTACTATTATGACTGTAATCCTTGAGCCTTTCCTCCTGTCTACGAGTTTATCAAGATAATATATACAATAAATTCAGGTTGCATCCTTCATATAATAAAAGTTAAGTATTTGGGTAATGTTATTGTTATGGACATATTGGATTGCTTCATTCAATAAAGAGTATTATTAAATATCAACCAACATGGATGTATTTAAATTATTATGAAAAGCTATTATGTATTTATCAGTTTAGGTTGTACTTTTGTTGGAGTTGAATATAGTTACACTAAATAGACATAACTATATGGTCAAATCTTGTTAAGAGTTACAATGGCATGATTAAAGATTAGAATCACCAGTAATTTTCAATCCTTCTTGAGTATTCTGGCTAAGGACCAAAAAAATCCCTATTCACTTCAAATCAAATTTGAAATGAAAGATTTAATCCATAAAGAGATTGATTTTGAAATTATTTTATAAATTGTATTATGAAGAAAGGTAAGTGTAGTCACTAATGGTGGTTTGGTTATCACCCTTATGAATCAAAGATATAAATATAACCTTTAGCTATGTTTTCATAAGCTAAGCTTAACTAACATGCACCATTGCTGTAGTGCATGTGTCACAGCCCCTAGGCCCACCACAATCAACCACTATGTTGTCAATCTTCTCTATCTTTGTCCCCTCACCAACATCCTTGATAACCTTCACCACACATCAGTAACCATGATCGATGATGGAAAAACTAACTGCCACTTCACCATGACTACCCATGGCCAATTCACCACCAACCCCTCATGACCAGTAATGGTCACCCATGCCACTACGAAGCATGAACCATCATTTCCAACCCATCATACGAATGTTGTCACCTCTCCACCTACCAGGATTAAATCTCCCACCCTATTTTCCTCCCCACTTCCCCTACATTTATTTTCACCCACAAAGTGAATATATATAGCCTCCCCTACATTTTTTCTACTCTAGCATAGTGTGTGTATTGCCATTGTTCCACATTGCATTCTAGTTGAAGATGAGGAGACAAATCTGACTGCATCACTCCACTCTATGTGAAGAGAAAGAAATGTTTTCCTTATTTTTAAACCCAAATTGATTTGTAATGAATGTTTCTCCTCTGCCATGAAATGGGAATTGGAGTTTAAGATATTTATTGTGTTCATGGTGAGGCCTTTTTTGAGAATCCTTCTACATATTATTTATTCATATAAAACTCTTCAAGTCTGTCTTACTGATATAATATCTAGCTTGTTGATGTGTTGACATTACTTAGTATGCCCTTATTCTATTTCTTCTAAAATCCATTTAAAATAAAACTTTACTCTATTCATTTCCTCTAATGGTTCTCAAATGAAACATTGAATGAACTTTATTCTATATGTAAAAATTGGGAAATGTACTAATTTGTATACTATAGGGTTTAATTAGTTATTACAATATTTGAAAATTGAATGGTTGATAAAAAATAAATTTTACTATTCTATAAATAACTATGCATAAACTCTCATTAAACTATGATGAATGGGAATTTGATTGTAACAAGGTTAATTATGGTTAACAACTTAAAACACATTTGAATCAGTTACTTTTGGAAAATTCTATAGTAACTTTTTATCAAGATTAATATCTTAGGAGGATAAGCTATTTCTAGATGCCCTATTATGGAATGAGATTTATGTACTAAGTAATAAATGACTCATGGAAATATTAATTATAAACACCATCCTTTCTCTATGTTGAGGTATGCAATGTATGGAATAAGATTTTGTATGCTTAAGGCTGATTTCCTACAAATAAATGCATAGAAAAATAATATGCTAAGTTTTGGATTGATAAATCCTATTTTAGTAACATGATAAAATACATGCAAAGATAATTGCAATGTCATTGGGTTATAATCAAACTACAAATATTGAAATATAACTAACCAAATAATATCAAATAATAATTGATATTATTACTTTTCCTATAGGGTAGCCTTGTTCTTATAGAATATGATCTATTATTTGATAGGGAATCCATTGAGTTTTTTTGAACCCATTTTGGGTCCTTAATATGTTCTCCCATTGTAAGTAGATACTAATCAAATTTGCTTAATGAATATTGATTGTACTTAGACCCAAAGTATATTAATGATATCTACATGCAAGTACTACTTGATATGTAGAATGGATACATGTAGTTCCTATAATTACTCTATTTGACAAGACATATATGAGGTTTTTTCAATATGTTTTCATTCTTGGAGCATATCAATATTAATACAATAAGCCTTGAAAATAAATTCAAATAATTCAAATTTTCCAATCCTTAGGGTATAGGTGGACCCCATGTATATGTTTGATTGAAAATAAGAAAATAATCTTAGATAGTTTATCTCTAATTTATAACCTCAATATCTAGGTTGGTCCTATGAAATGTATTTATTTTTATCATAAGATTACCTATTAAAAACTTGGGACAACCAGCAATGGGTGTTCAGTTAGTATATGATAATAAAAACATTATTTTTTTCTATTTTCCCTATTTCTCTTGTAGATTATTCAACAAAGGCCACACCAGTAGTTTCTCCATACAAAGACACACCTTTCCTCCACTCATTCATACATATTTCAAATATGTCCATATAAATAATATTTTAACTAATATTTAGGATCAAAGCATGGTACCCCAATCTCTAACTATCCCAATAAGTAACACTCAAGTCCCTGCTATAGAATAACCTCTTGAATTCACTACTAAGGAATTATATTGGGTATCTATCAAAGTCATTTTTCCCAAATTATACATAAACATTCCCTTAACAAATCCTTCATAATATTGAGATAAAATCCTTGTAAATTCATATTTTCCTTCCCTTTTTCCATTGATATTCATATTCTAGGCCCTTCACCTATTAATTGGTTGCAAGAGTTACTTAGAAAGTTAATTGGATATGATATCGAGGCTCCATAAATCTTATGAGAGATGATGGTAGAGATAAGATATGAGAAATACAACAAGAATTCAATAAAGTCAATAAAATAAATATATAGTTTGGTAGGAAAATATTGGTATTATAGAAAAAAGGGAGCATGTTCACCCCTCCATTCAAGGGAGGGATGGACTCAATAGAGAAATTGGTAGTGAAAGAAGTTATTTTTTTATGGTTAAATATTTCAATAATTTCACTTGGGTATAATATTTAAAACAATAATCCCTCCTTCCATTTATAAAAATTATGGATGATTCATTCAAATACTTATATGAATAACCATTGTAGTTGCACAAATTCCTCACTCAAAGCTTATCATTACAAGTTGTGGCATAGGAAAATATTGAAGATGCAAGAAATTTAAAATTCTAAATATCAATTATGGTGAAAATGACTTATCAAAAAGTAACATAGTGAGTAATTCATAAAGCTGAAATTATGTGCTATTATTTCCAAGCCATCATGAAGGAATATAGGGATAAGGTGGGTGATGTAATGAAGAAGTCAATAAAAATTAAAAATGTCCTGGATACTTATATTCAAATGGTAACTAAATTATATGACTCCTCACAAATGAAAAAAATAAATAAAAGGGATGACACTTTAATATCCAAAGTAAGGTTTTAGATCATGTGGAAGTCATTTAGGACTACATTCTAGAATCAAGATAAATAAATGTTAGACATGACCAAAAATAGAGCACTAAGCTTCCTTGTCAAAGTGATAAATAAAATAAAGTATACTAATGTATTTTCACAAGTCATAATATATCCTTGTGGAATGTGTTTGAGTTCAAATTGAAGTTTACTACTTTAGAATCTAACATATCACTATTTTTTGTGTATGCACAATCATCTCAGTCACTTACATATCACATGTAAAATCATACATGTATTAAAATTTAGGTTTATATTAGTTTAAAGGGTATTATAAGACTATTTATATAATGTTGGATTGATAGGAGATGTATTATAATGTATGAACAATCGATAAGAAGCTCTCAGCTTCTAAACTCAAAAAAAAAAAAGTCTAAAATAGGGTTTACTGACACTAAAAGAGTCATAAAATTATTTTAAACTAATTAAATTAATTTAATTTTTTTAGGGAGGTTAAATAGAATTTATATAAACTATTCCAAGATTTACTCTGTTTAATGAGTCATTATGAAAGAATAAATGGGAGATTGTCACAAAGTTTCCTATAGCTGTTCAATTGTCAAGATGGTCAAGAACGGTTTTGGGTGAGATTTCTTGTAGATGAAGTCACAATATTTTTTTGAGGTTTGAATACCTTTTTTTATCACTGAAAAACCTTGAATAAGTATTTTCTATGTGGATAAATAATCTTATTAGATATTTGACCTACTAAGGGTCAATTAGGCATAGAGACCTAAAAAGTAAAATTGATCTAGAATTATTATTTTTAATAAACAAATGAATTAAGATTGGTTTATTAACAATAGATTTAACCTCTAATTATTTTAAGTACATCTAAGATACAACCTAAGTATTAAAAGAGTAAAAATCACCATTCTTAAGGCCTAACTGTTATGACATAGTCTTGTAGTAGTTAGGGGTTGAATTAAGGTCTTAGATCTTCAAGTGACTTGGAGAAAGGTTTGAACTCATAAAAATGACTTCTCTAAATTAAATAATATTAAAATAAGACTTTCATTAGTTATCAATAGGGACAAAGTCAAAAACATAGGTTTTCAAGTTGTAAATAACCTATATCAAATTTCTAATTGATTATCTCTAAAAGTTATCAATTTATTAAGGGAGTTAATAGAAGAAGAGATCCATCAAGTGAAATAATGATTTATACTTTAATTTTAGATATTAATCATGTGTATCTATTTAGTGACTTACAACTAGTCTTAACCCTTTGACTCGTGTCATTTGAGTGAGACATCAACTATAATGAAACGATTGATGAAGAACTAATTTGAAATTGTGGATTGTTTAATTTTGAATCCTAAATATAGGGATTCATGGATGTTTCACTCACTATTCCCAAATAAAAAATACAAGGATGAATAAATTGATGTTTGGGATATATGAGAAAAGGAATTTTATTGTAGCAATGTTTGAGCTTTCCTAATGAGTTGGCATACTAAATTTTTGAGTCTAGCAATAATTATTTATTTCATGTTAGTGCACTTTCAAAATAGTATATATTTTTTATTGAACACCAAATAAATATTTTTTAAATATGTCTCTACCCTTTCTTTGACTATGTCTTGAATTTAATATGTTTCATTATACATATTTCAATGAGAAAGGTAAGTAATATTAAATTAAGATAAGTGATGTATGTGTGTGTGTGTGTGTGTGTGTGTGTGTGTGTGTGTGTGTGTGTGTGTGTGTGTGTGTGTGTGTGTGTGTGTGTGTGTGTGTGTGTGTGTGTGTGTGTGTGTGTGTGTGTGTGTGTGTGTGTGTGTGTGTGTGTGTGTGTGTGTGTGTGTGTGCGTGTGCGTGCACGTGCACATGTGTGTGTGTTTGTGTGAGTATAGTCCTTAAAAATTGAAATAGGCACAAACTATTAGATTATGGTGAGATGGGTTGATCCAAACTTTGTTTAGTTTAAAACTACCATAAATTATAATTATCACACATTCATAGTCAGCACATGATTCATTATTATTACTTCAATCAAAATAGTGACACAAAAAAATCATTACAAAATATTATACTAAAATAAAAATTGTTAATTCAATGATCATTTAAATCATGAACATAATACTTCAAATATATCATACACCACTTATAAGATATATTCAATATGATTTAATAGTTTACATTTAGATTTATGTTTGATTTCCATATTTTAGAATCTAAATTAATTCTACTAAATTCTATCGTATTAGGGTTTATAAAACAAATTAGGGTAAAAAATTACATAGATAATATATTATTTTATCAAGAGGCCAACACATATCAACATTAATAAAATTTAAAAAAAATTAAAAATATTGAAATAATTCAAAAACATTATAACATAGGAGGATGTGGGGTAGGTTGAGAACACACCTGTGAATAGATAGAACCCTTAATGATTGATGTTACAATTAGGAGGATGTTAAAAACTTAGGATATTAATTATACTTTTAATCTCTTTGAAGAAAGATGTAGAATATATTCTGCCATATTGAAAGGGTGTCTAAATTTTTTAATAGAACAAAAATTACAAAACAATTTTGATGGAATCAAAGATACCCCTCCATCCTTAAACACTAATAACTAAAATCCGTGGTCATTAAAAAAAATAGAGGATAATAAAATGGTAAACACTAAAAATAAAATTTGCAAGTCATTTATTGGGGCAACTCATATTTACCACTTCACTTTATTAAGTGTGCTCTAATAATTTTATTTCATTAATATAGCACACACACACACACATACACACACACACACACACACACACACACACACACACACACACACACACACACACACACACACACACACACACACACACACACACACACACACACACACACACACACACACACACACACACACACACACACACACACACACACACACACACAAAAAATTAGATTTTAGGGATTTCTTGGTGTGCTTATTTTAATAGTAAGGAGACAAAATTTCCTTGGCACTACTGCATCTAGATAAATGTTAGTATGATAAATAATTTCCACTTGGAAATAAAATTAGTAAGAAACTAATTTTGAGCTTCAGAAATGAGAGTATTGTGAAGGCATTTCCACTTCCAGACCCTGATCCTACCTTGAGAATATAAATCCAAGTAATCAATCAAATTTTATCCCCACATGATAGAGAGAATGGATTTGTCCTTAGTCAACCCTCTTTCATCCTTTAATGGTTTGTGGACATTTCAATAATCATCCCAAAAATAAGTAGTCATCCCACTATTAATCTCCTAAGTAATCTGATTATTGATAAGAGGAAGGCCAAAAAGCAAAATTTTCTAAATATGGGAATCCTATAGAGCATTTTAAATCTCAATAATACTCTTTGGATCAAGGGAGACCATATATTTGAGTCAAATAATTTTGCTCCATAGGGCATCTAGCTTAGAGTGCATTCTCTAAATCAGTTTAACACCCAAGGCCCGGTTATAAAAGTCAATATTTTTGACCCTCATGCCCTTAACACTTTTAGGCAAGCACACTTTGTTCTATTTCAATGATGGAGTTTTCATTTTATCCCTAAATCCTTACCAAAGGAAGTTTTTCATTATGATGGAGTACATAGTTTTTAGAAGGCATAAAACTAACATCAAGTAAATCATAAGATAAATAAGAACTAATTTGATGTAGGTTACATGGATAGATAAAGACAAAAACTTCCATTTATAAAAAATATTTTTGATTTCAAATATGAAATAAAATTATCCCTAAGAGATGCCTTCCTAGCCCCACCAAATAGATGAACCCTAAGGTACTTGCTTGAAAATTTATAGACTTTGAAACCCAAGTGCCCAAAAAATCCCATTTAAGCTTTAAAAAAAGTGTCGACGAAGAAAGTTTTTGGACTTAATTTCATTTATTAATTGACCAAAGGTTGGTTAAGCATCTAATAGGCTCTTTAACTTCTTGGCTTTGCTCATTAAGACTTTTCTAAATAGAAAGGTGTCATCTTTAAATTGTTGATGTGTTAAGCATTGTGCATGATCAATAAAATGAAGACATATTAAAGAGCCATAAACCTACACAAATTTGACTTCCTTCCCTAAAGCATTAATCATTAGAATTAAAAGTAAAGGGGATATGGGTTCCCTTACCTAAGACCCCTCGAAGATTCAAAAAACTTTGTCAGACCACCATTGATCAAAATATAAAATTTGGTTCCAAAGATGCAAGTAAACATCTAATTTCACCAACTTTTATCAAAACCAAATATCTCCGACACTTTCATAAATAATCTCCACTTGGCTTTGTCAATGACAATGATGATATTATAACTTGGGATAAAAAACCCATTCTATCTAGTGCAGATTTGAAATGAAATATTTAATCCTAAAACATATTAATTTTGATACTATTTTGTAATTAGTATTATAAGGAGAGATAGGTATTTAGTCACTAAAGGTGGGTTGGTTGGCACCTTTAGGAACTATAGATATGAAGGTATCATTTAACTCATTTTGCATAATCCTTTTAATATTTATTCTTCTAAAATTTCAATAATCTTATCCCCCAAAATGGGCCAACTATCCTCAAATAAAGTGGCCATGACCATCTAGCCCAGAGGTTTGTGGTTTTACTTTGAAAACATAACTTTTTATTATTTCCTTCTTACTAAAGGTAGACATAAAATACTTTTTTGTTCACTAGTGATAACTTTGGGGATGAACTTAGCCTTTCCACTCGGGCATGAAGATTAGATGCCTCCATGAAAGCCAAAAGATATTCAAATAAACTCATTGTCTCTTTCTATACATTGAAACTTGTTTCATCTATTCAATAGTTATTGAGCATATGAAACAATTTTTATTCAAAATTTTGTGCATTCTACTCAAAGAATGAAACAACTACATATTCTAATATCCTTATTTAAGCTATAAATCTTGATATTTATATCTCAAATGGATTTATTCACTGGTGTGTAGAACTTCCTTTTCAACTAACAACACTTTTTTGAAAATTTATGCATTCCATATCTTGATGCATTATTTTAATTGAATTCATACTTTAGAAAATATGATCAGCTTGCTACCCTTAACCTTATGATAATGCACCCAATAATATTTCAATTGTCTCCACTACCAATACCACTTTAGAGGAAGACTAGATTACGATAATATTGCAATTCATTTTTTGGAAAATATGATCATCTTTCCACCCTTAACATTTAAGAAGCCACTGCAATAAGATTGGTTTCTGAACAATAGATTTAACCACTAAATATTTAAAGTACATCTAAGAAACAACCTAACTATTAAAAGAGGTAAAATCACCATTCTTAAGGTGTAATTGATATAAAATAATCTTATAGCAGTTGGGGATTGAATTAAGGTCTTAGGTGTTCAAGTGACTTGGTGAAAGGTTTAAGCTCATACAAATGATTCTCTGAATCAAATAATATTATAATAAGCCTTTCATTGATTATCAAGAGGGATCGAGTCAAAAACATGGGTTTCCAAGTTGTAAATAACCAATATCAAATTTCAAATTGATTATCTCTAAAAGTTGTCAATTTATTAAGGGAGTTAATTAGAAAAAGAGATCTATCAAGTGACATCATTCTTCAAACTTTATGTTTAGATATTAAGTTAGTTTTCTGATTTAGTAACATGCACCTAGTTTTAACCCTTTTACATGTCATTTGAGTGATGCAGACCTCAATTGTAATGGAACCATTATGGAATGTATGAGGAACTACTTTGAAACTGTGGATTATCTAATTCTGAAGACCAGTGATAGGAATCTGTGGATGTTTCACTCACTATTCCCACATCAAAAATCCAAGGATGAATAAATTGAGGTTTGGGATCTATGAGAAAAGTAGTTATATTGTAGGAAATTTTGATCTTTCTTAATGATTTAGCATACTAAATTTATAAGTCTAGCAATCACTCTTTAGTTCATGTTAGTGCACTTTTAGAATAGTCTATATCTTTAAATGAACACCAAATAAAGATATTTTAACTGTGTCTCTACCATTTCTTTGACTGTATCTTGAATTTAATATGTTTCATTATACATATTTGAATGAGAAAGGTAAGTAATATTAAATTAAGATAAGTGATATATATATATATATATATATATATATATATATATATATATATAGTCCTTTCAAATAGACAAAAACTATTAAAATAGGGTGAGTTGGGTTGATCCAAACTTTGTTCAGTTTAAAACTACCCAAAATTATAATTGTCACACATTCGTATGGACACATAATTAATTATTATTAATTCAATCAAAATAGTGAAAAAAAATCATTAAAAAATATTATACTAAAATTAACTTGTTAATTCAATGATCATGTCAATCATGAACATAATACTTCAAAATGTCTAACTAGAAAAAAAAAAATATAGAATATTTTACTACATATTATCATGTCTAGTCAATTATACATCATTATACATAAATATTAACTTGCATATGAAAAATTATTATCTCAACTTATAAAATTAGAAAATCTCAGTCCTTTATTTTTTGTTGTCACTTTTTACTTTCCTCAATTTATGTCAACCCATTTACTTCCATGCTAAAATACCAAAATGTTACTATTTTATAAATGGAGTCCATCATGTCAAATTAAGGGGGGTATTTAATTATGATTAATAGAAAACCAATCTTAATTTGAAGGAGCAAACAACATTGACCTAAAAATTTCACAAGAAAGTCATAAACAAGTATAGATTTTCACACAAATGTATGGCAAATAAAGAAAATATTCCAATCCTCTTCAAGATTCACCTCCCAATTAGAATTCATAATAAACCATTTCCTTGAGTGAACAACCCAACATGGTAAACAAAGGGGAGAAACTAACCCAATGAAATGGAAACACAAGAATCAATTACAATAAGATAACCTTTAATGTATAAACTTTAAACTGATATCTAGATCATATTATGGAAAACATATCATAAACATAGTGGCATACTTTTAGAAGATTGTGTAATGCAATTTTTTAATGTTAAATTATACTATAAATTTATATCCCAATAGTGTGAAATTAATGTAGGCAACATGAGATTTTTAGGCCAAAGTATGTTATCCCCACTAGATCTATGAAATTATAGATAAATACAAGCCTTAACCTAATATAAAATTAGGAAAACCATAACTTTGTAGTGTGCTTGAAATAAATTAAATAGATATCAAATTCAAATGATAATACAACACAATGAACAACCTCCTCTATATATCCCATGTTTTATAGTATAAATTTGGTGTTTAAATTGATAAATTAGGCACCCCTAAATTAGGCTTGTTATGATACATATTGTAAAATAATATTTTTATTTTTTGATATAGGATTATGGACAATATATATGTCTTGCATATAGCTATCTATTGTGATAAAATTTTAAAGTGTTTTAAATATGTGTATATTTTTTTATGGTTTGAGGAAACAATTGATAACCTTCAAAATTTCTACAATTATTGACTATATTAAATTGAAATATTCATACTACTAGCTCTCATTAATGGGTTTAAATATCCTTATGATAATAATGTAGAGAATGTAGTTATTAAAAGTAATTCTAAAATATTGTGACCAAATGTCTATAAGGATTTACATAAGAAATGAGAACCTGACCATAGTGCATAGCCAGATAGTGGTACTTGAGTGGTAGTTTGTTGATGTGAAGACCAAATATGTGCAAGATGTTTGGGATGTGAGAGTAATGGTGAGGTAGGGTACACCAAGTAGTGGTGGTGCTTCATCTAGTGTTAATAGTGGTTTATATCTAGTTATGCAGGTATAAGACACTCTAAATGAGTATCATTTTCCATGTGTAGAGTCAGAGTTGAATAAAAATGAACAACAAACTACATCATCATTTACAGTATAACTACAACATTTTTATAATGATTAAATATCTGATATTCTGAGATGCCAAACATGCAACTCTATTATAGAGTATAGGGGGACTCAATATGGCATACATGTTGGTTTATGGAACTATTTTTATTTATTTTTAGTATTTTCCTTGTATGTGTTATGTGTATCATATTGGGGTATTACATGGGGAGTAGGAAGGATAAAATGAATGTTTATAAAAATAATTGAGCTCTCTCTCTTGTAGAGAGTCATAACAATGTGAAATTATAATCAGTATTTTCAATGAATCAAAGTTTTATTATTCATTTGAATGTATATTTTATTTGTTGGCTTGCTTTACACACACATTGAATCTTATTTGTGAATTGAATTGATTAGATTATACCCCATTCTATAACAATGACTATAAATTCATTTCAATCATGTATAATTTCTAAAATGATCATATAGCTAATAATCTTAATTTTGAATTGAATTTATTAGCTTCTACCCCATTCTCTTCTAATGACTACAAATATATTTTAATCATGTATATTCACTAAAATGGCCATATATTAATTGTCATCATCATCATCATGTTTCTTCATGTTCATGTCTATGAATAAGCAATGCAAATGTAAAACTTAAGTAGTTTCAATTATAATATTGTGATGTTTGTGTAGTGATTTTCCAATATTCGTAGAATAGTTGATAAAAAAATGCATGTATTGGTTAATTCTCAGTGGAAAGGGAGGGATGTTTATATCAAGAGCATGTTATTCAGTCCTGAAAACATATTGATAAGGTTATATGGTAGGTTTATAAAATATTATGCTAGTATACATTGTTCTCATTGCCTTGCCTTGATATACATGCTTATCTTATGTTTGTACTTACATGAGGAGATAGTTGTTTCTATGGAGGTCAATTCAGAATTTGTTGTTGCAGAGATGAAAGGGAAGAAATATATTCAAGGATGTCTTCTAGGTAAATTTCATTAATATGCCACCTTATTGTATCATTTATTCCATGATATTGACATTCATTGTGGAAACAAATGTATCAAATAAGGAGCAACAACGAAGGAATGAAGTGAAATAATGGAAATGAGTTTGATTGAGCCTAACATTCTAACATTAGAAAACATACTTATAGAGAAATATTATGATATTGTGTCTAGTTTAGGAGTGGATGACATTATTACTGATGTGTACCACTATCCATTTCTATGTATTACACTATTTATGCTCTTTTTTGTAGTGTTACTCTAGATTATTTTTGGGGAGGAAATGTAAAAATGATTTAATATGGTGAACATTATATTTAGATCTGTGTTATATATTAGTCAAATTACAACTAACTTATATTTGATTATGAAAATATGTGGTCTCTTCATTACCATGTTATTATGCATTGATGATGATATTTTATGATCCACCAATAACTATCTTGACATACATTCCAATAGTGTGGAAATAGGTACAAGTTATAATGATGTTTGTACTATATTTAAAATATGAATCTTTTGCATATTCTAACATTTTAAAGTACTATATATCTAGACAATGTTTAAAGAAGTTTAATATAACATGTGTCTGAAATTATTATGCATGTCAGTAATGCATAGTTGGTCATAAATTTCAATTGCTTGATATGCCCTTATCTCCCACATGTTGAGGTAAGCATATGACTAAATATAACACTACAATTTATATTTCTTTGATGCATGTGAGGTGCTTTGCCATTATTTCCAATATACCCTTCCCTTAATCACATGCATATTGGCCGTATGCACAAGAGGAATATAAACTAGATACGATTACAAGTCTAACAAGAAAGATAGAGTTCCATAACATCATTGTATAGTTCAAAAGAGGTACATCCAAAATGTATAGGGTAAATGGTAATTTAAAATTTGATACTATGATACATAACCACAAAAGTATCAAAAATTAAAAACTAACAACCTAATGCATAGTAAATAAATAGTTAAAAAAACTAAAAAATAATTTGGATCATAAATGACCCAAAATGGCATACATGCCCACAACCCCTATGTGCTTATATATAGTTCATCGTAGAAAAAATGACTATGGGGGTAAATTTAGTGACTACATATTTATATCTATGTCATAGCCATACTTGTGTGCCATGCTCAATCTGTATTGCATACATCATTTCAATATTATAACAAGGTTAAATACAATCACCACATGGAAACATAGTAGTTCGAAGATGGATACAGAAACCAAGGGGAGTGAGTGTTGTCGTATTACCTCATCTTGATATGTGCAAATATAAACCACATATGAATATATTTAACTATAAAAATTATATTTATTTTATGTATGTGAGGTACTTTACCATTATTCCTAATATGCCCTTACATGATTTACTGGTGGATAGGCCCAAAACCCCTTTGTGCTTCTATGTAGTTTGTAGTGGAAAAAAACAAATGTAGAGGTAAATTTAGTGACTACATAATTTTATCCATACCATAGCCATACATATATTTCATTCTCAATATGTGTTACATCATTTCAATATTCCAATGGGGTTAAATACAGTCACCAAATGCAAATGTATTAGTTCAAAGATGAATACAAAAATTGAGGGGAGTGAGAGTTGTCATATATCCTCATTTTGATATGTGCAATTATAAATTGTATATAAATAGATGTAGTACTATAAATTGCATTATTTTTATGTGTATGAGGTACTTCACCATTATTCACAATATACCCTTACTTGATTTAATAGCGGACATGCCCAAAAACCCTTTATGCTTCTATGTAGTATGTAGCATAAAAAATGACTATGGTGGTAAATTGACTAATTGAATAATTACATCTGTACCATATCCATACATGTGTGTCATTCTCTATTTGTGTTACATACTTCATTTGAATATTCCAATGGGGTTAAATATAATCACCACATGAAAATATAATAATCAATTTGCAATCTTTGTTTGAAGTTGTTCAATGGAAATAGGTGTTAAACACTATTGTGCATGTCAATAATGTATTGTTGTTCATTTATTTCAACATTTTATCATTCATGGTTTTCATTATGTATTAATGAAATGATTTTTTTTCTAGGAACTATAATAGATTGTGGATAGGTGGGATGCTATCATTCACCTTCCATTGCAAGAGGAAAATGATGGTCTCTTTGACTGTAGCAATATTAAGTGGGAAACATTTCTTGAAACTAATGAGGAAGACATGTGGGTTGCTTGGTTGGATAATGATAGGGTGAAGGATTTAATGAAAGGAAAATCAATAAAGAAGTCATTCCCTATAAATTTTCATGTCTCCCATCGCAGTAAAAGGGCACTCTAACCTAACAAGCATAATATGGTTAGTGCTACCTTTGAATATGTCATGTACATGACCTGTTACTCTATACTGAAACTATGGGTGTATTTTTATATTATTAAGTTCCACTTGTATGCATTTTATGTAGTTAATTTTTAATTTAATTATGTTTCACATGTATAACTTTTACATACATATATTGTTGTTTGTATGGTCCTGAGGATTTTCAAGAACTGAATGCTCTCCCAAAGACATGTCAGTAGTGCCAAAGATAGGAAAATGTAGCTGACTATGTTAAAAACATTTAATATGTCATTATTAGAAACATTTCAACACATTCAAAATGGCTATTAGACCTAATGATGTGTTGGTCACATACTATTAGGTAGAACACATGGACAAGTTAGGTAATCACTATCATGGCTAACAATATGAACAGTTCAAGGGGAAGAAATATTTTTATGCATCATACATCAACCCCCATATTAATTAATGGGTTCATAAGGTAATATTATTAATAATGTCTATAAATTATATCCATATTGAACACCATGAGATGGCCCTAATGCTTAAACAAAGGGGATGATTTCCTTAATAGGGATGATATATACAAAAGATAAAGAAATATCAAGGAGACTAAATATATTTATAGTCCTGATGATGTTGAAAGTGTTCAAAAGTGGGCACTAGAAAATCCTAACAAGTGGTTTGTCTATAATGGATATAATGTTGGAGGAATAAATGAGGATGGGGAAATTCCCTTCATATAAGGCATGCAACTCCCACAACAACTAGATTGATTGTTGAGATATGGGAAGTTTAATTTATTGGAGATGGACTCAACCTTTGGCATAAATTCAATGAAGGTATGTTTTCTATAACTATAACAATACTTGATAATATAAATTTTTCATAACTTGAAAGCAAAATTGTTTTTTTATATCTACATATAGTTCCATTTGTTGTTGGCTTTCAACTAGTTTTCATCCTATTTGTAGCCTATCTTGTCTCTTGATGGAAGAGGTGTATATTTGGGCTTTAAAATTTATTTATTTTTCTTTGATGTAAAATGGAAGGCCCCCATTCAAAACCCTAACTTTACCAATATTAAAAAAAATGGATGATGTTTTGAGGTGTGTGGGGGAAGTGTGTTATGGTTATATTAGTGACCACTACTGCATGTTAATATTTTAGTGTTTTCCTCCACAAAAACATTAGATAGTGGTTTCCTTATGAAGACATCAAATCATGGTTTTGCATGAGAAATCCAATTGTTTTTATGGAAATATTATATACCATGAAAAAGCAATCAAAACATGAAACATATAGTTAATCCATTCAGTGTTATATAACATATTAATATTACTCACATTCATATTTTATATTCATATAAAGTTTTACCAATAACCATATAAGATAATCATAAATATATATCAATCCTCAATAGCTTTAAATACTTGACTCAACTCATATCAAATTAACCACTTTAGTTCATTATGTTAAAAACATGTTTTATTCAGACCTTAGAACCATTTAGTAGGATGAAAAGAGAATTATTGTTTAATTATGAACTCAGGTTTACTCTAAATATTTTAGTAGTAATATCCCCTCTATGGGTTTGTGTGTGAGAGTAGGATCTCACCCCCAAGTCCATAGAGGTATAAAATCCAAAGAAAACTTCTCAAAACCAATAGTCCACCTACAACACACTCCATTATAACCATATTTTCAATCAACTATTATAATTTTGTTTACAATATCATCTTAATGTTGAGAAACATAGATAACTAAAAATCATAATTTGAAGGGGAACCTAGACTATCGATTCCCATAATTTATGAGTTTAATTTTTTTTTAGATGAGTGTTTTCATCTTTAACAACTAAATATTAAAAAATATGTTCATGGAATTAACTACTCCCTATTATAATCCAAATTTATGAGTTTAATTTTTTTTAGATGAGTGTTTTCGTCTTTAACAACTAAATATTAAAAAATATGTTCATGGAATTAACTACTCCCTATTATAATCCAATTCAAGCAAGAAAATAATCTAAACCACACATATTTAAAAGAAAATGTTACTTGCCTTAAAATTGGAAAATGGTAGCAAGTTCTTTACTTAAGTCATTTCCATTGACAAATTCTTTATTTTCTTCCTCTATAGTAAACATCCTTCTCCCACTTCATTATTTATATTCTCTCCCACTTCATCATTTCATGTGACCAATTATAAGGTATATAATCCCATTCTAAATGGTCAATATAAATACATAAATGTATGTATTAATTACAGTCTTAGTTCACTTCCCATTTCCCCAATTGAATAAGGTTACAAGGCCATGTAATTTTTTCCCAATAACATCATTCCTTTCTTTAAGTCATCCTAAAAAATTCAAAAATCCTATTCTTATCCACAACAAATGTTTTGCCTCATACTTCATGAAAAACCCAGTCCATTTGAAATGAATGAATCAAAATTTTTGACCAATTTTTAAAACATGTACCATACAATCATTCCATTATAAAATAATTCAACTCTATATTATTTTCTTATGCTAATGGTTTGATAATGTACTCCAAGTTATTAAATGTACACCATAATGTGGTTAAAAGTTTCCTCTCATTCTAATGATGCACAAAATGAGGTTTGTTATGTTTTGTTTTGTGTTTTTGCTATTTAAAACATGGTTTACGAAAAATTACTCAACTACCATGCATGAAGACTAACTACTTAGAAATATGACCAAGCAAGAAATACTAGAATGAGAATTTATACAAAAGTATGAAAATGACTATGTAAGATAACTATGATGCAAAAACCATTTGAATCTTAAGAATTTTTCATGAATATTAAAAGATAGATGGTTGTCAAGCTTCCCAATATAACATTATAAAACTAGTATCCAATGAAACAAGAAATGTACGAATGTGAAGTAACATCTATCCAAAAAACATAAAAATACACTTATCAAGTAAAATTAAATGTAATCATCGAATAAATATCATAGAATATAGATCATACCTATCATAGAAATAGAGAAATTAAATGTAGATGTCTGACTCTTCTAGTTTCACTCTTTCTGTCTACAATACTCATGATCTACCACCCTCTCCTTAGTGATTCCCTTCTTCATGATTCTATTACAAGATATCAAATAGAATATCTTGCATCCACCACATAAAGAGAAATAAGTTAATTATTCCATCATAATAATAAACATAAAATAACTAATAATATTAAAATAACTTAATTTATTAAGCAAACTACT
Organism: Torreya grandis; assembly: GCA_037957365.1. NCBI lineage: Eukaryota > Viridiplantae > Streptophyta > Pinopsida > Cupressales > Taxaceae > Torreya > Torreya grandis. The sequence continues at coordinate 2,514,755 of JARHVA010000234.1, read as the reverse complement.
ACTTTTATATGAAAACATAATGTAGAATTCATCACATTAGTATACAATCCATAAACACTTAATTGGTGAAAATCATATTTAAAATGTTAATCATCATGATTTAGCTAATAAAAATAGTAATTCAATAAAAATATGTAATCTAAAAAAAATTCTATAACCACTAAAGTTAAAATAAATTATCATAGTCACAATGTTTTCCATTGGATTGGTGTGGGAAATAATAATTTATCATTAAATAAATGGTGGGAAAACTATTTCACTTGACATGAAAATCATGAATATGACTTAATAAACCTATTATCCTATTGGAAACCATGATAATGAATACACCAATACCTCTTAGTTACACCAGGGCAAGGAAAAATATGTGGAAAATACACAAATACCTTTCATATGTTGTCAAAATATGGGATTCAAAATTGATAACAAAACCTTATTTTGAAGTATATGTTGTGCTTGAGACCACATATTCATTTAAAAATGATTTAAAAAAAAAATATCTTCAAATTTTAATTTTCATTAATCCAGTTCCAAACTTATACTTATAAGTAGGACTCATATATCACCTTGGGAAGTTTTAAATTTTGAATGATCCATAGAGATAAAAACTAATATGGGAGAATCATTTTATAAATGTTTTAGAACATGTTTGTTCCTAGTATCACACCTCTTACACTTAACATTTCACACATGAATAAAATGACAATCAATGATGAAAAATCCACTAGTATGTCATTTTAGTTGATGGAGGGTTTGGCATCAAGAGTGGATCAAATGCAGACAATGATTGAGAGGCATCGACATAGGGTATGGTCATCTCCCTGCTAGTTTTGGATCTACCTAAGCCAAAGTGAGAGGACATATGGGGTAGGTTGATGACATTAAAGTATTTTTCAATTCAACTTCCATGGGGATTTTTAGCACAAGGGAACATAAATGTGACCAGGGCACAACCAAACTTGTTCAATCCACCCAGGAAGGGTTGTCACACAGAATGAAAAAATACACTAAGTCACATGTAAGATACTAAATATAGATAGGTATATGATTGTCACTTGTATTATAAAGAATCTTCAAAAAGAGGGGTCAAATGGAAAACTATAACACTATGCTTTAAAACACAAAATGCATACACATGTTAAGTATGCAAGATTTTAAACATCTGCAGGGAAAATAACTCTTAATATATGAAAAGAGTGTATTATTTGTAGGGTGGGACATGGTAGGATAGTGAGATAGTTATAATAAAAAAATGGTGGTGTGTTGGTGGTTTTCAAATAGCATGGGTACTTTCAAACATTCATAACAACATTCTTTAGTGAAGATGTAGAAAAAACTAAAATGCAAGAAAGTGGGAACTACCAGGAGTAATTTTTAATTATTGGTGCCAATGAAGTGAAAATAATCAAATGATTATAAAACCCTATAAACATACATTGAAACTAGAGTCTCACATATTTTTTCCCATTGTATCCATAAACCTAGAGTACCCTAATAAGCCATTCAACAATATATCCTAAAATAATGCAGAAAGGGTTTATAATCTAGATTCATGCTTAAAATGAGAATTGGTAATGAAAACAAACTAGAATTAGAAATTTTGCAATTTGGAAATTACAAAATTACAATTTTCACTTGTATTTCTCCTTAAGGTATATTGAACTCCAAATGCATTTTTCAAATTTTCAAAATTTCAAAATGCACTTAGGGCTCCCATTTCCATCAAAATCTCCTTTAGGGAATCTATAACTCCAAATGCATTTTGTAATTTTGTAAAATTGTAAATTTCACTTGGGGTTCTTGTTTCCCTGAAAAGCATCCTTTAGGGAAATGGGAACTCTAATTACAATTTTCAATTTTAAAAATTTACAAATTTGTAAATTGTTTTGATAGTTCCCATTTGTAATTTTACAAATTTGCAAATGGCCTTGATAGTTCCCATTTACACTAAAACACCATGTTGACTGGCACTGATTGGAAGAGATGGTAGAGTGATGTGCAATTTGAAATTTACAAAAGTGCAAAATTGCATTTCTCCTCAACATTTCCTTGAAGTTCCTCTTGAGTTGATTTTTCCCATGTGCTTTGATTGGTGGGATTGGGAGAGTTGACTGCAATTATCACTTTGATTTTTGGATACTTATATTTTTAAAGTTACATTTCCCACTAAGCATTCCCAAGGAGTTTGGGGACTCATATGCAACTTTTGGAAACTTATCATTTTTGTATTTTTTCAACTTTTCACCCAACACCATTTCTAGCAACCTGGTCCAGTGAGTACCCTGCAGAATATTCTTTCAAAATACAAGCTCTCCTCTATTTTGTACCTCAACACAACACTTTTTACTTTGTGTATGATGAGATACCATATTCCCAAATAGTTTTTTAGCCATTGAAACTAGTCTAGGCACACATGATGTTCTAACACATTATATTCAAATTTTTCAAAGCTTTCTCTCAATTGAGCATTCATTACTTGATACTGGGTATCTTGTTAGATGTTATTGCTATAGAAGATATCTTTCACCCAATAATTAATAGGTGCACATATATGGTCTCCAGAGATATGCCTTTAGGATATTTGGATTGTAAGTACTTTTTAGAGTAAGGAATTGCAAGCTGGTGAGGAACATCATAACCAATGAATGAGTTATAAGAAAAGAAAAATCCCACACTTTCACGTTGTGCATGAATAAATAAAACTAGTGTCCAAGACATTCCTAAGCATAATGAACCAAGAACTTCCCTATCTTTAATTAGGCCTTTCAGTAGAGTATGAAAGAGAATACCTTATGTAGAACCACCAATTACATCCATATAACCAAATGAAATAGGGGAAAACTTCATAAAGAATATGCCTATGGGAGAGAAGTTTATAACTGGTTGGCTCTTTACATTTCAAGGCTTTGTATATCTCTGATCTTAAGGAAAACAACCTTGATATAAGACATTCTAACACATATGCCCTTGACCATTCCATCAAATCCCCAAATATTGAAATAATTACTCAACTTTGTAATCAATTCTTTTGTTTTTCCATTTTACCATCTATTTTTGTAGCTTTCCATTACTTATTATAAGACATCAAATTAAATTTCTAATACATAACCATAGAATCTACAAATTCTTGATAAACTTGATGGCATCTTTCATTGTCAAAGGCAGATTCAAAAAAATATTGGTATTATGTTGATCCTGACAATAATGCATGTGTTCTAGGTGGAACTACAAACCCATAAAGAACATTCTTTTCTATAGATTATACACAATTGGATCCTATAAGGATTAAAATAAACCATCTAGGACATAGGCCATTGTTTTAAATCTCTCACCATAGAAACTCCAACAACATTCCCTTGTAGCCAACCATAATTAATTTCCTAGAAAAGATTCTCATTCGACAAAGCAACCTCGACTCTTTCTCTCTTATGTTAATTTACTTCAAAAGGATTGTCTATGGTATTCAATGAGTGAGTGGCTACCATTGAGATGTTTTACATCTTATATGTGTCCATCATGCCATCAAGCTAAATAATTGTACCCTTTTTGATTTGACTTCTTCCCACTCATTTCTTCTTCATGCTCACATAATTTGAAGATGGTTATGTAATTTCCAACTCAGGAGAAGTTGAAAATTTCTTATAGGATGACACCTTTCTCCATCTAAAATTATGTATTTGAATCCTATGGAATCTAGAGATGAGAGTACAATTGGCACATTGACATTCAACTTTTTTGCTTTTAGTAAATATATTTTTCACAGTCTTTACATATTCCTTTTGTAATTATATTTTTCCATTTATACCCCCATAAAACTCTACACCACATTTTGCAATTGCCTTTCTACATCTTGCTCTTCCAATAGAGCTATACAACCTATTTTGCAATTGCTTTTTAAACCATAGACCTCTAATGGAATTTACCCACCTCTCTAGTAATTTGTTATGGTCAACCTAAAGTCAACATGAAATTCTTTGCCAGGTTCCATGCATTTTATCTTTGTCTTCATATTCTTTAAAATGTTTACATAGCATCTTAAACACTGACATGGGTTATGGAATGCACACCCTACCTTTTCACATTGCTCTAGCCATATAGACATAGAAAACTCCATGGTGATGCCCTATCTCAAATACATGTTTTTTTATAAACCCTATTGTGTTTCATTCATTGCCCCCATGTGTTATTTAATCTCTTAATAAAGGCCTAAAATTGTTTAGTAAAAATTTAGGCACTAACATTGGCTCTTTCCCAGGGATGGACACCCCCTACAGGCATGCAAAGAACCCTAGAACACAAGACCAAGTGCTAATCCATTGGGCCGCAGAATCAACATTTGAATAATTTAAGTAATAGACACCCATGGAAGCTCACTAAAATAAGGTAGATTAACAAAAATAGATAAACAAGGTCCAAAAATGAACACATGACAAAAAACACAAAAGTAAATTGTACAAATAAGGCCCAAAGCCTAAGGGTAATAAAAAATAAAAAATAAAGTGATAAAACTATATACTACACAATAATGTACATAGTTACTGACTCAATTAAGGAAGTTTTTTAGATGCTTTCCATTAAATGGAAGATCCAATATTTCATCATCTAAGTCTTTCAAGAATAGAGTGTGTTCCCCAACCTGATAGTCAATGGAATATGGACCCATCCACAAGGCATCAAATTTTCCATTCTTGCCTTTCTCCTCATACCTACTATCCCAAAGTAGAACCAAATTACCTCCTTCGAAGGTTCTTGGAGTGACCTTCCTGTCAAATATCTCTTTTAGCTTTTCCTTGAACTTGAGATGTCTTTCATGAGTTTGTCTTTGAATATCATCAAGCTCAATAATCTGGTTTATCCTACTTTCATAATGGTTAATTTTCTCAGCATATTCTATCTGTTGCATGAGATGATAGGTTGGAAACTACAAATTCATAGGTAAAACTGCTTGAGCTCCATAAACAAGCTTAAAATGGATTTTTCCCATAGCTCTCTTGGGCATATTCCTATCAACCCATAAGGTAAACTTTAGTTGTTTACCCCACTTTTTGTTTACTTCTAAAATTTCTCTTATGATTTTGAGCAATTTCTTATTACTATATTTTGGTTGCCCATTCCCTTGAGGGTTATAATTAGAATCATAGGTCAATTCAATCCCATACTCTTTACATAATGCCACTAAAGGTTTGGATTTGAAGCTTATGGCATTATCATTAATCAATTTGATAGACACACCAAATCTTCAAATAATTTTATTCAACAAAAAATCCATAACTACCTAGTGTGTTACTCTCTTTGTAGGGACCGCTTAACCTATTTTGTGAAGTAGTTAGTTGCAACTAGTATCCATTTATGTCTAGCACTTGAAGAATAAATAATTTCCCCAATAAAATGTATTCCCTATTATTTGAATGGGCATTCAATCAGCATATGTTTCAAGGGAAGATAACTAGAAGCTTTCATCCTTCTAGCAAAGCGCTAACATTTCTCATACTTTTTGACTATTTGAGAAACATTTTTGAATAATAATGGCCACCAATAACCAGAGCTTAAGATTTTATGAGCTACAAATTTAGGTTCAAAATGGCCGCCACATACTCCACTATGCAAGTCTTCAATCAGGTCAATAGTTTATTCTTCTAGCATGCATCTTAAGAGAACCCCATCTAGATTCTTCCATGCAATTTTGTTATCAATCAAGATGTATTTTTGGGAAACAAGATTAAGATTCTTCCTATGATTCTTGTCCAATTTATGGATAATTTAGATTTTTCAAGTAATAGAAAATGTTTTTATACCATGAAGACATGCTAACTTGACTCAAAGAATCATCAATATTAAAAAAAATAGTGTTTACCTCAATGGCTTACGAATTGCTCTCAACCATGAGTTTGGATAAACCCATCCCTCACACTAACTTGGTGGTCTAAATATCCATGTCATACTCTTATAACTTATTGATCCACCTACATATTTTGATAGATACTTCAATCTAAGCTAAAATATCCTTCACCATGGTATGTAGAACATAAGAAATAATCTTTAAACTCAAAATATAAGGCCTAAACATCTTGGTAGCCTTCAAGAGAGTGAAAGCTTTCCTTCCATGATGGTATAATTTATTTTAACACCTTGCATATATTTTCTAAAGAAAGCTATGGGATGCTTGTGACCATCTTCATTATTTTACAACAAGACAACAACAACCATATTATATGACGCAAAAGAGAATATTTGAAATGGCTTAGTGTAATAAGGGCTAGCCAAAATAGGGTTAGAATTTAAATCTCCTTTGATGTCATTAAATGATTTCATGGCCTTCTCCTACCACTTGATGGTTTGGTCCTTCTTTAACAAGAAAGTAATAGGCAAAGTAATCTCTACAAAATTAGACACAAACGTCCTCATGAAATTGATTTGCCCAAAGAAAGACTAAATTCCTTTCTTGGACTATGGGATAGGCACTTTGTCAATGGATTCTACCCTTTTGGAGTGAATCATGACACCATCCTTGGACACTATATATCCCAACAACTTGGCCTTGTATACTCTGAAGTGTCACTTATTAGGATTAAGTAAAATGTCAAACTCCCTACATCTAATAAACACATTCTATAGATGCTACAAATGTTCCTATCTAGTCTTGGAGTACATAGTGATATTATCATGATACACAATTATAAACTTGTTAATTACCCCTACAAAATCAATATACATATCTCTCTAAGACATTTCACCAAAATTAATTAACCTAAAAGGCATCCTCATATATACATATGTGTCCCAAGGTATTGTGAATGTGGTATTAGGTCTCTTAGATTCCTTCACCACAACTTGGTTATATCTTAAGAAACTCTCTAATGTAGACAACATCTCTAATCTAGTAACACTTTGAAATAGGTTATCTATATTGGGAAAGGGATAATTATCTTTTAAAGAATCTTTATTCAAACTCTAAAAATCCACACACAAGTAGATATCACCATTTTTGTTCTGCATAGGGACTAAATTTTCAACCCATGATGAATACTCGATGGGTTGAATGATACCACCATCTTTTAGCTTCCTTGAATCATCCCACATCTTATTGGTAAAGATGGGCTTAATAGGGACATATTTGTACCTAGAAGGATTATTATCAAGATACAATGGGATGACATGCTAAAACAAGTCTTCCCTATATACTTTCAATTCAAAATATGACCATGCTAAATAGTCTTGGTACTTTCTTAACAATTGCATGTCAACTTGCTTCTGAACTGTACTCAAGTGAGTACCCAACCAAATTTTCCTTAGATCCTCATGAGAACCTAAATTATACTTAGTCACATCTTCTAAAATGAATGAGTTTCTATTTTTAATTCTATTGACTCCATCAAAAGGCATTTCTAGACCTACCAATCCTCTATAGAGCATGTTTTTTTAGCTAAGTGATGTCTTTCCCAAATAGGGTTTCTTTCCCATCACAAACCTGAAGCATGGATTCCAAGTGTATGAGTTGATCATGAAACTCAACTTCATAATTTAGAAACCTCTTAATTTATTCATCATTATCAAACACCTGCTAATGATGAACATTGTCTAGGATTGAAGGCCTAATAATCACCTTCACTTGATATTGATAATGAGGGTTTGTATTTGAAATATCAAATTAAGCACCTAATCTTGCATGTTTGTCAAATTATTCATTGAAAGTTCTATCATGATCAAATGTTGAATGCATCAAAGAATTCAAGAAAATCCTAAACAATATTTTGATATTGTTTCAACCATTTGTGTTTGGTGGTATGAGAATTGTGGACCTGCTTAACCACTAGCTTAGAGTCACCCTTGACAATCAAAATTTTAATTCCTTGTTTTTGGTCAATCTATAAACCAAGTGAGAGTGTCTCAGACTGAGTAGTATTATTCATGCACACAAAGGATAACTACAAATAAAACTTGAAACATTTACCATTAGGGGCATATAAGACAACCCTGACTCAATTTACAAGATTGGAATAAGCCCCATCAAAACACATCTTCCAAATTGAAATTTTGCTATCAAGTTCAACTTTTAAAAAAGTAGGCTATTCAACAACATTAATATTCCCAACAAAGCTACCCAAGTTGACATTCATGTATAAAACTTCATTGAGAGCATGTTTTGGATCTTCAATTACATATAACATCTTTGAATCTTTATAAAGTTTGATCATTTTACCATCCAATATAATAGTGGCATAAGAAAGGGTCAATTTTTACACTTCCCCCCATGCTAGCATCCCATTTATGTGATAGTATCATCCCCCACTTAGGTAGTCAATCCACAAATACCACATCCATATTTAAATACTTGCCTGGATGTACTACCAACCCCTTGACTCATCCAACAAATGGAAATTATCATGAATCCATGGCATAACACTTGCCAAAGGCTAATGTAATTTTCACTCTGAGCTCATTTAGGACACCCAAGGGCATCACATAGCATGAGGTTGTAAAATCAAATATGTAATTATGAAAAATTAGACCATTGATCAATAGGGTTGCACAAAATGGATCCACATTTATCTAACTCTCTACTAATGCAATCCCTAAATATACTTTCAGAGAAATTTTAATAACCTCTTCTGATTCTTCATCTTCTTTTAAGGGTGTTTAGGGTAATTCAATTTCATTTACAGTTGATTATTCACCAAATTTAAAGTATTAAAAATCCCTCTTCCTATGTTTAGGCATTCATAATAATTGAGTAACTGGCATGGTGATTTTTAGTTAGATCAACATGTGGGCCATATCACATATGCTATACTGAAGAAGATGAGTATTTGGTGGAAGGGTAACAACACCTTTAGCTGGGATGAAATCACTTAATGGTTGAAGTGGAGTAGGTTGGGATGGATTTGAATTCTTAGAAACAACCTTTGAAGGTGTATTTTGTTTAACATCATTCACACCCTTAGGAGTACTAGATAGCAAAGGTACTTTATTTTTAGCAAAAGCACCTCTAGACTTAACAACTTGGGAAATAGGTATTGGTTTGGAAGCATTATATATTTCTATAGTTTTCGTCAGTTCTTTATTTTCATCCCCTATATTTGGATTTTTAGGGGTATTGTCTTGAGGAGAAACACCTTGATACTTGATTCTCAAGTAATATTCTTTCTCTTGGGCACCTACTACATTATTAGTAGCTACCTATTCTCAATTGATGGACTTCTCCCATCATATTTTTTAATCATAAATGATCTTAAAAACTTGAAATCATGATTAGGTAATTCATATTCTTGTGCCATATTAACATCATAATAAAGATCAAAAGTTAGGACACATACCCTTTCAACCACACTCCAATACTGATCAACAACAGTATCACTCAATACTCTCATTTTGATTCAACAACAGTATCACTCAATACTCTGATCAACAATAGTATCACTCAATACTTTCATGTGGAGGCAGTCATTTTGATTCAAGGAATTTTATAATTGAACATCATAATCTCATCGCCAAATATTGAAGAGTCAGGTTCATCCACATCTTCATCAATTAGTTCAACATTATCACATGGGGGATGGGGAAAGAAGCACTTATCATACCAATAAATATCAATGTCACAACCTATCACATTCACTTTAGCATTCAATAGATCAAACACTTCTTTTCCAACCACTCTACTATGATTTTTATCTATCTTTTCATCACATGCAAGCCTCTTCCCTCTATCATTGTCTCAATTATGAAAAATAGGCCCCCTTTGTGCTTGATTCAGATTTAGATCCCTCTCTTTATTGGTAGACACATGAGGGATCCCCTTCTCACCTCTAGCCAACTTGTATGACATTTTTTTTGATAGCAAAGGCCAAAGTCTTAACCATCTCCTCAAGGTTAGTTATCTTAGTGGATTGCATTTTTTTAGGATTGAAAAAATTTACATCAGCTTGCTTGTTCATGGGATTTACCATAACCTTTATGTTATTCTCAATTTGGATAGCCTTATTGAATGTCAACCACAGGTTCATGGGAGCCTTCTCTAGCAAGTAGTATGCATAATTCTTGTCAAAAGTATCATAGTATTTTATCAAGCACCATGTATCACTAGGCCTTATATTCTGAGATAGCTACATCATATCTTTGTTTAAACATGTGTTGAAATCCTACATGCACTCATTGTGGTTCTTATTAATGTTTTCAAACTCATCTAAAAGGAATATTAGATCAATTCTATCACCATACTCAATTTTAAAAACATTCTTCATCTCTTCTAATGAATCAATGCATCCATGGGAAGGGAATTGAACCATTCTCATGCATCTTCTTCAATCATATGCATAAAAAACTTGATGCACACATCTCCATGATAAAAATCATAGTATTTAATGCTATTGTGAAAAGCCCTCACGTGTTGATCACCACTCGCTACATTATTCCCTTGAAACTTTAGAAGGTATTTCCTTACTTCATTTAGGACTTCATTAAAATAACCTTCTATATCATAAAAATTGATAGGCCTAAATATGGGAATGTGGAATGTAGGATGTTCATTATCATCTAGGTCCTAGGATGTTCATTATCATCTAGGTCCCTATGCCTCATGATTGGTTCAATGGGAGGTTTGAGAGAAATTGGCAAAGGGATATGAGGGGGTGAATGAGGTGGACTTGTATGATCAAACATAGGAGGGGATTCAACTAGTTGAGAAGGAGTTGGATAGTATATGGGACTATAAGGTTCTAAGAGACTAAGAGAGCTATAAAAGTCCTCAACAATGGGTAATTAAACAAAAAATTGAAGGCTATCAGAATCTTGGTAGTCAAGACACTCTTTAGTAGCTAAACTGTGCCCTTTGATAGGGTCTAAATTTATCACCCTCTTCTTTGATGCAAACTTAAGGGTGAGATAAGTTATTTGGATGAGTCACCTTCTAAGGATGATATCATTCCTTCTAGCATTACAATCATGAAAATATTCAAAACTAAAACTAAATAAGTTACTAAAACTAGGCACTAATCTTTCTTGAAACCAGATGATAAAATTGGAGTCACCACTAAAATCAAATTTCTAGAATATAACAATTAATAAACTAGTTGTGATCCATGATAAAAACATATTTAATGAATTTTTTGAGGAGATAGAAAACAAAGACGCTAAATTTTTTAGAATTATGTTCAAAAGGGAAAAAATACCTTTCAACATGCCATTTTAATAGTTCTTTGTAATAAATGTAGTAGATGCCAAATTATCAAATATTTTAATTTCTGGCACGTCCCTAGTGGAGTGATAAAATGTTGATAGCCAAGATAGTCCAAATGTAGTAAATAACAATAGATAACTTCATAACATGAAATAATTATAGCTCTCTACAAGAGTCCCCAACAACACAGGTGACATGGAGTTTCCCCAGTAATTGTGCCAATAAAGTGTCAGTTTTGAGTTATAAACCTATTATGGTCAACCTTTCACACTTGAAAAAATGGAAAACAAAGATGAAAAACCCACTAGTATGCCATTGTAGCTAGGGGAGGGTCTAGCATCAAGAATACACTAAATGTGGACAATGACTAAGAGGCATCAATAGAGGGTATGGTTAACTCCTTATTACTTTTAGCTCTGACTGAACCAACGTGAGAGGACCTATGGGGTATCTTGCTCACATGGAGAGATTTTGTAATTCAACCTCCATGAGTATTTTAACCACTAGAGAACATCAATATGACCAGGGTACAACCAAATTTGTTCACTCCACTCAGGAAGGGTTATGACATGGAATGAATAAAAGTAGTAAGTCACATGCAAACTACTAAGGATATATAGGTATATGATTGTAAATTTCATTCTAAAGAATCTTCAACAACAAGGGTCAAATAGAAATCCACAACAGTATGATTTAAAACACAAAATTTAGATACACATTAAGTATGTAAGATTTTATGCATCTGTAAGGAAAATAACACTTAATATATGCAAAGGGTGTATTATTTGTAGGATAGGATAGGGTAGGATAGTGAGATAGTTATAATAAAAATGGTGGTGTGCTAGTGGTTTTCAAATAGTAGGGGTAATTTAAAACATTCATAGCATCATTCCTTAGCAAATATGTGGAATAAATTCAAATTCAAGCTAGTGAGAACTACCAAGAGTAATTTATAGTTATCAGTGCCAATGAAATGCAAATACTCAAATGATTATAAAACCCTAGAAACTTACATTGAAAGTAGAATATCACATACTTTTTCCCATTGAATCCATAAACCTAAGTTGCCCTAACAAGTCTTTCGACAACATATCCTAAAATAATGTACCAAGGGTTTATAATCTAGATTCATGCTCAAAATGTTAAACAGTAATGAACACAAACCTAAATGTCCAATCAACATAACTTCTAAAATAAATTATTGCACTTCATCAATAGGAAATAATAAGAAACCACAAGCATTTTCATTAACTTGAAAAGAGATATTACATACACCAGTTTTTCAAAATGCTACCATGGGGACAAGCATGGTGAGATTTATCCATTTTGGATAAGAGAGACAAAACATGCTCTCAAAGCTTGCTAATGGATGTACACTTACAACCAACTTAACAAGGGAGACAAGATCTACACACAACAGTTTATCCCAAATTCTTTTTACAAAACCTAGACTTAGAGAAATGAACATTCAATAACAACCACCTAGAATAAAAGAGAAGACTTCTATTTATAAATTTTTTACCCCTTCTTTTGTAATCTGGGAATAGGGGTTGTATTTTAAAATTTTCAAAATTGCATTCCATACCCCAAAGTTCTACCAAGATGCTTCTAGCTATAAAAACCCTTTGCCATGCCTAGAATATTCACCCATTTACATGAAAAATAATTTCTCCAACTACCTCTACAAGGAATGATGAAGATTTAGAGAAAATACTTCTATTTATTGGCTGGAGATGCCTTTTACATGAGCTGAAAGGTGAAAATTCATGGTGGAGGCCAAAAAAATGCCTTGTCTTTTGTGAAACCACCTAAAAATGCCCTTGACCACTTGCTTTCATAGTTAGAACCTCTTGGACAACTGACCTTCCCTTTTTACACACCATGAAATAACCTACTCTTGCAATGATGGCATGTGAATATTCTAGATCCATGTCTATTTAGATGATAGTAATCCAATGGCCTACCTTGGCCTTATAAACTTGTAATTTCTCTCCCACAGAGGATCTTGGACAAGCATGAAAAATGCAAAAAATTTAGGTCATTTTACCTTTTTAATTTTTGGTTCCAATTTATTTTTCAACACCTTGCATTCTGTATTTTTGTCTTATTCAATTTTGCCTTTTACAAATTTTCTTTTTCACACTTTGTAATTTTCACATTTGCCTTTTAAAGATTTGCCTCTTATTGGGTTTCCTCCATATTTTTAATACATAAATGCATTATTTTCACCTTTTGACCTTTTGGGGAAATACTGGCCCATTTTGGAAATCTACAATTTGTAAATTGTAAAGTTATAATTTGCACTTGTAGTTCCCCTTAGGGAATCCAAAACTCCAAATACATTTTGTAATTTTGCAAAATTGTAAATTGCACTTGGAGTTCCCATTTCCCTCAAGAGCTCCTTTTAGGAAAATTTCACTCATTCATATAAATACATAAACATATATATTAATTTTAGTCCTATGTCACTTCCTATTTCCCCAACTAAATAGGGTTACAAGGCCATGTAGAATTTTCACAATAACATCATGCCTTTATTTAAGTCTTCCTAACAAAAGTAAATATCCTATTCTTATCCACAACTCAAGTTTTTCCTCAAACTTCATGGAAACCCCAATCAATTTAAAATGAATGAATTAAGTTTTTTGATGAATTTTAAAAATGTGTACCATACAATCATTCCATTATAAAATAATTCAACTCTATATTATTTTCTTATGTTAATGGTTTGATAATGTACTCCAAGTTATTCAATGCACACCATATTATGGTTAAAAGTTTCCTATGATTCTAATGACCTGCAAAATGAGGTTTATTATGTTTTGTTTTGTGTTTTTGATATTCACAATGTGGTTTATGAAAAATAACCCAACTACTTAGAAATATGACCAAGAAAGAAATACTAGAATGATAATTTATACGAAAGTATGAATATGACTATGCAAGAGAACTATGATGCACAAACCATCTGAATCACAAGAATTTTGCATGAATATTAAAATGATAGATGGTTGTTAAGATTCCCAATAGAACATTATAAAACTACTATCCAATGAAACAAGAAATTTAAGAATACGAGTTAACATGTATCCAAAGAATATAAGAATATACTCAACAATCAAAACTAAATATGATCATTGAAGCAGTATCATAACCACATACTAGCTATAGTGAAATTACAGATCATGCCTATCATGAAAATAAATGAATTACATGTAGATGCATGTCTCTTCAAGATTCACTCCCTCTGTCTCCAATTCTCATGATCTACCACCCTCTCCTCGATGATGCCCTCCTTCATGATTCTATTATGAGGTATCAGATAGAATATCCTGCGTCCACCACATATAGAGAAAGAAGGTAGTTAGTCCATCATAATCATAAACATAAAACAACTAATAATATTAACATAAATTAATATATTAAGTGAACTACTACATTTATATCAAAACATAATGTAGAATTCATCATAACAATATACAATACATAACCACTTAAATGGTGAAACTCATATTTAAAATGTTAATCATCATGATTTAGCTAATAAAAATAGTAATTCAATAAAAATATGTAATCTAAAAAACATTCTATAACCACTAAAGTTTAAATAAATTATCATAGTCACAGTGTTTTCCATTAGGTTGATGTGGGAAATAATAATTTATCAATAAAGAAATGATGCGAAAACTATTCCACTTGACATGAAAACCATGAATATGACTCAAATAAACCTATTATCCTATTGGAAACTATGATAAATATCTCTTAGTTACGTCAGGGCAAGGAAAAATATTCGGAAAATACACAAATACCTTTCATATGTTGTCGAAACTTGGGATTCATGATTGATTACAAAACCTTATTTTGAAGTATATGTTGTGCTTGAGACCACATATTCATTCAGAAATGAGTTTTTTAAAAATATCTTCATAATTTACTTTGCATTAATTCAGTTCCAAACTTATACTTACAAGATGAACTCATATATCACCTTGGGAAGTTTTGCATTTTGAATGATCCATAGAGATAGTAACTAATATGGGTCAATCATTTTATAAATGTTTTAGGACACTTTGGGTTAAATACATTCTCGCAATGTTTTAGAAGTACTTCTTCTGGGCACATCTAGGGTATTATGTATCCAAATTCATCAAATCTTTTACCACATGTGCAATTTCCAAGTGAATTAACAAGAAGAAAGGTTTGTACACACCTTTGATGGTTCAATTGGGTCTTTAGGAATCTGTTTTCGTGGACTAAGTTAAGAGATCCCCATTTTCCAGATCGATAAATTAAGTCAAGTCCCTTCCCAAGAAAAATGGGCTACAAAAACATAGGTTGCAATTTTTTTAGCACATCATATACCGGAACTGCATGAAAATGGTTTAGAGTAATAGTAAGATTAACGGAAGTAGTTCAAATAATATCAGCTTAACATCAACAAATTAAGATTTTATTAAAATCAATTGAACAAAATAAGATCCGTCAGTGGCCAAGCATTTCATAGTTGGAAGTAAAGTAGGAATGGCATTAGCATCAAAATCTCATTGAAAAGGCATTATCATTAGTGGAAGTAGTGTAAGAATATCATAATCGTCATAAGAATAACATCGACATGGCATTAATTAGAATAAGTTCAGCATGACATTTATAAAATAAGCTTGTTCTATATCAAATCGGATCTTAAATAGCATTAGCATTAGTGGAAGTAACTGGAATAACGTTAAGATTAGTGGAATAACAATGGCCACCAACAGTAAAAATAAATTAATAAAATTTGTTTGGTACATAATTATATCGTGGAAGTCACGTATGAAGTGTATCGTGTCCACCATTCACCTTGAGGATTATTGTTTACATTGGCATGTTAATCTATATATTCCAGGCATCTCATCTCCAAATTCATTCAATTGTGGTGTGAGCCAATTTTCCTTTATATCTGTTTTTGTGTTGAGATCAGCCGTGGAGATTGACCACGCTCATGTTTTATTTTCTTATTTTGGGCTGAATGTAAACGTTGAAGGGTTGAAGCAATTACGAGGACAAGGCAACGTGATTCAGCTCCACAATGTGAATGCATATCGAAATGCTACTATTTTCGGTGATATTGCTGATTTCTTTTCAACGACTGTAGTTTGACAAGCCGTAAGGATATGGAACGTGGTTGTTTCAGGCATAAAGGCCCTTGCAAAATGGGTGATGAGTGAGGTCGAAAGTCTATGGAAAAGTGCTGTTGATGCAGTCAATGACGTTGTGAATGTCATTAAATTATTTAAGTTTTGGAATAGTGTAGACGAGTTCGTCAACAGAGTTCAGCAGACCGAGGGCAATGTTAAAAATTATATTGCAGATGCCACACTGAAGGTTACAGATAAGCTGAGGACCATTGCCTTAGAAAGGATCAAGACTGTTCTCAAAGAAAACGGCTACAACATTGACGGATGCTTAGAAGAACTCAGAAAACTGTGGGACGGCTATATGCAAGCTCATCTCTTAACTCCAGAAGAAGAGGAGAAGGCTAAAGAAAGTGTGTCAACCTGATAAAATGGACTACTAGTCCCTATGCTATGTAAGTGTGTGTTTTCAACTACTATTATGAGTGTAATCCTTGAGCCTCTCCTCCTGTCTAGGAGTGTATCAAGATAATATATACAATAAATTCAGGTTGTATCCTTCATATAATGAAAGTTAAGTATTTGGGTAATGTTATTGTTCATGGACGTATTGGAATGCTTCATTCAGTAAAGACTATTATTAAATATCAACCAGCAGCATGGACGTATTTACATTATTACGAAAAGCTATTATGTATTTATCGGCTGAGGTTGTGCTTTTGTTGGAGTCAAATCTTGTTAAGAGTTACAATGGCATGATTAAAGAATGGAATCACTAGTAATTTGAAATCCCTCTAGAATGTTCTAGCCAAGGACCAAAAAAAACCCTATTCACTTCAGATCAGATCTGAAATGAAAGATTTACGTTAGAAAGAGATTGATTTTGACATTATTTTATAAATAGTATTACGAAAAGAGGTAAGTGTAGTCACTAATGGTGTGTTGGTTAGCACCCTTATGAATCAAAGATATGAAGTTTTCATAAGTCGGGCATGTAGAGAAATATATTGACTATTATATGAGATGTTATTTTTTTTGTTGATAGGGTAATCATTTTTGGACTGGAGTTTTGAACCAATCTAAGACACTAGGAGGTCCAGATCTCTCTTACAAACATCACTAACAGTTACTACCAGTCTCACTAACATCACCACATAAGACATTAGCACCAATATCACCAACATACCCAGTGGCTCCAATCATTCAAACTTCTCCAACGACCACCATCGATCTAGCATGCCCTTTGAGATTTGAACCTGGATGGCGCTGGACACAACCAAATCTCTTAACCACTCCACCCACATCTCGTTGGCAAAAAAATTAATCTACATCTGAAATTTAATGGAGGCGGATCTGGGTCTGTAATATCTGTCAAATAATCCACAACGAAATCGTCTCATTGTGATCCATATGAAATACATGAAAAAATTCAACCCTACCTCAAGATATCCCCATAAACCTTTATATAAAATGTTATTACCCAACTTACAAAATTAATATAAATTAAAATAATAATATTATAAAAAATGATTCCTATATTTTTTTAAATTATAAATATATTTAGAATCCTCTCTTATATAAATAACGATTCTAATCTTTTTCTAAATTACAGATAGACTAAAATTTTCTCCTCTAAGAACAACTATTCCAATCATTTTTTAAATTACATATACAATCATAATCTTTTCTTCTATAAACAACGATCCCACTAATAATTAGAGGGGATTGCCCTCCTATAAGTAACTCCCATACCAATATATATCAGAGTATTTTGTATTTCCATATTGTTTTCCAAGAGAGAACCCTATATTATTGAAAATTATATTTATTTTATATATGGTTTAAATTTATAATGAAACATACATCCATAGAGGCTTTACCTAATCGACACGCACTACCCAACATGCACTACCGATGTAGTACATGTGTCACAGCCACAAAGTGAATACATGTAGCCTCCCCTACATTTGTTCTACTCTGCCATAGTGCGCACATTACCATTGTTTCACATTGCATTATAGTTGAAGATGAGGAGGCAAATCTGACTGCATCACTCCACTCTACATGAAGAGAAAGAAATGTTTTACTTTTTTTAAAACCCAAATTGATTTGTAATGAATGTTTCTCCTCTGCAATGAAATGGGAGTTGGAATTTAAAATATTGATTGTGTTCATGGTGAGGCATTTTTTGAGCATCTTTCTACATATTATTTATTCATATAAAACTATTCAAGTCTGTCTTACTAATATAATCATTGGCTTCTTAATGTGTTGACAATACTGAGTATGCCCTTATTGTTTTTCTTCTAAAATCATTTTAAAATAAGACTTTACTTTTTTCATTTCCTATAATGGTTCTCAAATGAAACATTGAATTAACTTTATTCTATATTTAAAAATTGGGGAATGTACTAATGGTGTATACTACAGGGTTTAATTAGTTATTAGAATGTTTGGAGTTTGAATGGTTGATTAAAAATAAATTTTACTATTCTGTACATAATTATGCATAAACTCTCATTAAACTATGATGAATGGGAATTTGATTGTAACAAGGTTGATTATGGTTAACAACTTAAAACACATCTGACTCAGTTACTTTAGGAAAATTCTACAATAACTTTTTATCAAGATGAATATCTTGGGAGGCTAAGCTATTTCTAGATGCCCTATTATAGAATGAGATTTATGGACTAAGTAATAAATTATAAATGAATAAAAAAATAATATGCTAAGTTTTGGATTGATAACTCCTATTTTAGTAACATGATAAAGTACGTGCAAAGATAACTGCAATGTCATTGGGTTATAAGAAAACTACAGATGTTGAAATAGAAGTAACCAAATAAGTTCAAATAATAATTGATATTATCACTTTTTCTATATGGTAGCCTTGTTCTTATAGACTATGATCTATTATTTGAGGGGGGATCTATTGAATTTTTTTGAACCCATTTTGGGTCCTTAATATGTTTTCCCACTGTAAGTAGCTATTAATCAAATTTACTTAATGAATATTGATTGTGCGTAGACCCAAAGGATGTCAATGATATCTACATGCAAGTACTACTTGATATGGAGAATGGATACATGTAGTCCCTATAATGGCTCTATTTGACTAGACATATATGAGTTTTTTCAATATGTTTTCATTCTTGGAACATATCAATGTTAAGACAATAAGCCTTGAAAATAAATTCAAACTATTCAAATTTTACAATCCTTAGGGTATAGATGGACCCATGTATGTGTTTGATTGAAAATAAGAAAATAATCTTAGATATTTTATCTCTAATTTATAACCTCAATATCTAGGTCGGTCCTATGAACTGTATTTGTTTTGATCATAAGATGACCTATTCAAAACTTAGGACAACCAACAATGGGTGCTAAGTTAGTATATGATAATCAAAACATTAATTTTTTTTCTATTTTCCCTATTTCTCTCCCAAATTATTCAACAAAGGCCACACAAGTATTTTCTCCATCCAAGGACACACATTTCCTCCACTCATTAATACATCTTCCACATATGTCCATATAAATAATATGTCAACCAAAATTTAGGATCAAACCATTGCAACCCAATCTCTAACTATCCCATTAAGTAACAGTCATGTCCCTGCTATAGAACAACCTCTTGAACTAATTGTGAAAGAAATATATTGGGTATCTATCAAAGTCATTTTTCCCAAACTATACATAAACATTCCCTTACCAAATCCTTCAAAATATTGAGATAAACTCCTTGTAACTTCATCTTGTCCTTCCCTTTTTCCATTGATAGTCATATTCTGGGCCCTTCACTTATTAGTTGGTTGCATGAGTTACATAGAGAGTTAATTATATATGATATCATGGCTGCATCAATCTTATGAGAGCTAATGGTAGAGATAAGATATGAAAAATATAACAGGAATTCAATAGGGTGAACAAAATAAATATATAGTTTGGTGGGGAAATATTGGTATTACAGAGAAAAGGGAGCATGTTCACCCCTCCATTGAAGATAAGGATGGACTTAATAGAGAAAGAGGTAGTGAAAGAAGTTCCTTGTTTGATGGTCAATATTTCAATAATTTCACTAGGTAAAATATTTAAACAATAATCTCTCCTTCCATTTATAAAAATTATGGATGATTTGTTCAAATATGTATATGAATAACCCAATCATTGCATAATTTCTTGACTCAAAGCTTAACATTACAAGTTGTGGCATAGGAAAATATTAAAGATGCATGAAATTTAAAATTCTAAATCTCAATTATCATGCAGATGAGTTAGTGAAAAGTAACATAGTGAGTAATTCATAAGGCTGAAATTATGTGCTATTCTTTCCAATCCATCATCAAGGAATATAGTGATAGGGTGGGTGATGTAATGGAGAAGTAACTAAAAAATACAAATGTCATGGATACTTATATTCAAATGGAAACTAAAGCATATGACTCCTCAAAAATGAAAACATCAAGAAAAGGGATGACACTTTGATATCCAAAGTAAGGTTTTAGATCATGTGCAAGTCATTTAGGGATACATTATAGAATCAAGATAAATAAATGTTAGACATGGCCAAAAATAGAGCACTAGGCTTCTTTGTCAAAGTGATTATTAAAATAATATATACTAATGTATTTTCATAAGTCATAAAATATCCTTGTGGAACATGTTTGAGTTCAAATTGAAGTTTGCTAATTTGGAATCCAACATAGTGTAAAATCATACATGAATTACAAAAAAGGTTTATATTATTTTAAAGGGTCTTATAAGAGTATTTATCAACTATTGGATTGATAGGATAAGTATTATAATGTATGAACAATCGATAAGAATCGCTCAGCCTCTAAACTCAGAAAAAAATCTAAAATAGGGTTTACTTACACTAAAAGAGTCATAAAATTATTTTCAACTAATGAAATTCAATAAAATTTTGTAGGGAGTTTAAATATCATGTCGATAAACTATTCCAAGATTTAGTTTGTTGAATGAGACATTTTGAAAGAATAAATGGGGAATTGTCATAGAGTTTCCTATACGTGTTCAATTGTCAAGATAGTCAAGAATGGTTTTGGGTGATATTTCTTGTAGATGAAGTAAAAATATTTTTTTGAGTTTGAATACCTTTTTTTTATCACTAAACAACCTTGAATAAGTAGTTTCTATGTGGAGCAATAATCTTATTCGATATTTGACCTACTAAGGGTCAATTAGGCCTAGAGACCTAAAAAGTAGAATTGATCTAGAATTATTCACTTTATTGAAAGCCGGGTAAACTTTTTAATGTGACTAGCGCCACTGGCTAGACATGACTAATACTGGTACCACGGGTCGGTGGGGGACTTGAACACTGATGGGCAGAGCTGCAACAAAAGTACCCGACCAACTGACTACACCCCCCGACCCGAATTGATCTGGAATTATTCATTTTAATAAACCAATGAATTAAGATTGGTTTTTTAACAATATATTTAACCTATAATGAATTTAATTACATCTAAGATACAACCTAAGGATTTAAAGAGTAAAAATCACTATTCTTAAGGCCTAATTGCTATAAAATAGTCTTGTAGTAGTTAGGGGTTGAATTAAGGTCTTAGATCTTCAAGTGACTTGGTGAAAGGATTCAACTAATAAAAATGACTTCTCTAAATCAAATAATAGTATAATAATCCTTTCATTAATTATCAATAGGGACAGAGTCAAAAACATAGGTTTCAAAGTTGTAAAGAACCTATATCAAATTCCTAATTGATTGTCTCTAAAAGTTGTCAATTTATTAAAGGAGTTAATAGAAGAAGAGATCCATCAAGTGACATCATGATTTATACATTTACTTCCCTCCCCAAACATTAATCATTAGAATGAAAAGGAAAGGGGAGATGGGTTCCTTTTCTTGAGACCCCTGGAAGATTCAAAAAACCCTATCAGACTACCATTGATCAAAACATAGAATTTGATTCTAAGATGCAATTAAACATCTAATTGCACTAAATTTTATCAAAACCAAATATCTCCAACACTTTCATCAACAACATCCATTGGAATTTGTCAATGACAATGATGATATTATGACTTGGGACAAAAAACCCATTTGCTCCAGAGCAGATCTAAAATGAAAGATTTAATCTCAAAATACATTAATTTTGATAGTATTTTATAATTAGTATTACAAAGAGAGATAGGTATTTAGTCACTAAAAGTGGGTTGGTTGGCACCTTTAGGAAGTATAGATATGAAGGTAGCATTTAACTCATTTTCCATAAGCCTTTTAAGATGTATTCTTCCAACATTTCAATAATCTTAACCCCCAAAATGGGCCCAATAGCCTAAAATAAAGTGGCTGTGACACCATCTAGCCTCAGAGCTTTGTGATTTTTCTTTGAAAACATGAATTTTTATTATTTCTTTCTTACTAAAGGTAGGCATCAAAGACTTTTTTTCATTAGTGATAAGTCTAGGGATGAACTTAGCCTTTCTGCTTAGGCATGAATATTAGATGCCTCCATGGAAGCCAGAAGATATTACAATAAACTCATTGCCTCTTTTTATACATTGAAAACTTGTTTCATCTATTCACTGGTTTTTGAGAATATGAACCAATTTTTATTCAAAATTTTGTATAGTCTTCTAAAAGAATGAAAAAAAATTACGTGTTAAAATCTCCTTATTTAAATTATCACTCTCAATATTTATATCCCAAATGGATTTATTCACTGGTGTGTATAACTTCAATTTCAACTAGCAACACATTTTTGAAAAGTTATACATTCCATATCTTGATGCATGATTTGATGTGAATTCATTTTTTTGGAAAATATGATCATCTTTCTACCCTTAACCTTATGAGAATGCACCCAATAATATTTCAATTATTTCCACTACTAATACAACTTTAGAGGAAGACTATATTACAACAAGGCTCCCTAAATCTCTATTAACAACAATAAAGGAGCCCTTCTAGATTACCAAAATAGTAATTAACAACTAAGAGGGTTAATCAGTATTTATTTTGGTTTCTTAGAGAAATAATATATATCTTGTTTTTTGAGACAACACTAAATGCTTATCCCATGTGTTTTTCTAGGGTCATTGAGGCCCCTAAAATTCCATGATATAACTCTCATAAGACATGTGAGGTGATTTATACTGTGATTACATCACCAAGGTAAGTGCATGGAGTTAGGGGCCAAAAAGTAGACACAATTTGCATTCAAATAGATTTCAACATTTCCATGTATGAGATTTTAAAAAATTGCATATATGGTCTTGGCACATAGGCTTGGTAATTACCGATCCAAGACCAAATATGCAGTTTTAGTCTTTAGAACTACGTACATGGTATTACTATTAAAAAATCACGTATGTAGAATAATTAAGTATTAGATTTCCATGTATGGTACATATAAATAACATAAACATTTAAGTATAAGTTTACATTTAGAGCTAAAATATACACAATCTATAGAATGAAATAAGTGATTTAGGTGTTTTCTCTATGGGATTGTTGTTATAAATGTACCCCATAAGTGGAAATCATGTTGTGTATGCCTTTGTGCATTAGATGATTTGTGTATGAATTAGGGGCTCACTGATGCATTTATCTCATAGTGTATACCGTAAGGGGTCTAGAGGGAATGGGGTGGGGTAGACTTGCAGTAATTTGTGAGAGATGTTATCATAATATTCCATCATACCTAAATCCCTTCATACAGCCTTCATACCTCCTATGATGCCGTCCTAAAATCTTGAAACCTTAAAATATGGCTAAGTCTGAAATATGATAGGATCCTCCCACACTTGTAATTTTCATTATAGATCCTATAAGTACAAAAACACTCTCAAACGTCCTCAAAGTATATAAATAAAATATAACTTTAATTATAAGAAACTAAATATCCATAACTAAATGTAAAACTATGTACAAGGTTTTAAAGACTAGTAGTAAAATATTCTACGTATGTAGTAGTTCCACATATATGGTAGTTCTGCATCCGTGGTTCTTATATTTTAATTTTTAAACACATGTTTTAAGTCTTGAGAATGGCTAAGATTATAGATCCTTAGGCATGGACCTACCTCGGGCATGAACCTGTAACATACATAGTCAAATGCATGTTTTCTATCAACAATAAAAAATGTAACTTTGCCCATGCTAGAGACTATCCATTTTATCATAATTTTTCTTGAAAATAGTACTGCAACATCAACTAAGTCTCATCTTTCTATATATATGATTTTTTAATATTTTTATTGATTTAAGGTTGTTATTTATTTTTATTGACTAAGTATGTCTTTTTTAGTTCTATATTCCATGATTATTCATGTTCATCTTTGTTTTATATCTTTTGAATCATTCATCCAAACTAGAAAAAATAATTATGGTTGCAAATTAGACCTAATTCTATACATATTAAAAAATGAAATATCTATTTTTTGATAGTTTTTGAGGTAGTTAGGGGTGGGTTCACGGTCATATATAATTTTTTTTATCATATTTCAAGGTATACTAACTTGTGAAATTTGTAAAAAAATTATTCATTAATAAATTTTATAAAAATATATGCTGCAAACTATATAATGTTAACTGGATTTATACCTACCTTTGTTTGGAAGGTGTTGCAATCTTCAAAGGCTGAAATAAGAGAGAGCCTTTTCATCTGGTAAAAAATAGTCCTAGGGTTTCTTTTTTAGAGGATAATCTTAGAGAGGTTCTAGATCAAGAGGATTGGATTTTGGAAAGAGGAATGTTATGATGTTTCAATAGGATGTGGCCTTATCTTCCAAATCTACACCAATGGATCTTTAAGAATTGGAGTGTTTAGATACAAGGTAATATTTAGAATCATCTCTATTCTAAAGGAAATTTTATTATATTTTTTATTCAGAGGAGGACATAGATGTCATTAATGAATATTTTTGGGTGAGGGGACTAGATGGAAAATATATTCTTTTGACAAAGAACTGGTATCCCACATTCAACCCTCTTACTAAAATTTTTAATTTTAGACTGACCTAGATTTACTTACCTCATTTGCCCCATAAATTTTTAGATACTTCTTTGCTTCAGATTATAGGACACTCATTGGGTAAATTATATAATGTGGATCCCAAAACCAAATATATGGTGCATATAACCTATGCTAAAATACTTGTTAATCTAGATATTACTAAGGATCTTCTTGCACATGTTGAATTGTAAGTTAGGGATTGAACATGGTTACAAACTATGACTATGAAGGTTTACCTTTTAGATGTTGAAGATGATTTGTAACTATTCATTTGGTTAATAAATTATTATACGTTAAACAAAATAAGGGAAATACACATTATGTTGAAGGTGAAAACCCTAAGTGATGACAAAGGGGGAAAGAACTATTCAATGGCAGTTGTAGATCCTATTAGAGGGGAGAGGTCTGATGATGTTGTGGGGGAAGTATAGGGAAACATAGAAGCTTGGATTATATTGATGACATGCTAGAATGTAGCTGAAGTTATATTGGTAGAAGGGTTTTAAACCCTATTTTCATAGATGAAAAAAATCTTATAGGGAAGATTTATTCAATAATTTCCATATTGATTAGGATACCTAAAGTAATATTTTATGCTATAGGCCATGACCCAATATTGATGGAGGTAGTTGCAATAGCTGGGTAGAGATAGTCTATAAGGTTTGGGACCATTCAACACCCTTCCTATGCAAAATTAATAACTAAAAAGGGTATGGTTAAGTCTTTATCCTATATAAACTCAACCCAATCATTATTTTTTTTAAAATAGGGTGTTTGATGTGATATTAGAATTAGAAGAGATGCTAGATAGGTATGTAATGATCTAAAAGTTTGAAGGATTTTGGCCTAGTCTTTGGGATCACCATGGCTGGATCACCAATAAATGGCAAACTCTAATTAAAGGAAGGATTAAAATTTGACCATGTGCTCAACATATTTTCATTATTATTTTTTATTTTGATAAATATAATGATGTTGCTTTTAATATTTCTTAGGATTATGACAAGCACATGTTGATGATAAAACCCTATCATCTAAATTTTAACCCCCATACTAAAATGTTTAGTATAAAACCAATTCTAGGTTTGGTTACCAAATCTACCATAGTAATTTTGTAATATCGGTGTCTTTAAATCCATTAGTAGTGCTATTAGAGAATTTTGATATGAGGATTTGTTAACAGAATAAAAGGGTCATTCCACCTATGCTTGATTCCTTGTATATGTTGATCTTTCCAAATAACTCTTAGTTTGGATGGAACTGGGTGTGAAGAATAAAACTTGGGTTTTGTTTATAGTTTAAGAAGGCTTACCTTTATATGTTGTATATGTTTCCTTATAGGGAACTTAGTAAATTATTATCCAAACATCAAGCATAAAAGAGGAAATACTTGGTGGAAAAAGGTAGAATTAGGGCATGTAAAAGTCAAAGCTAGTGACAATAAAAGTTAAGAGTATGAAAACTTTTAGGTGGAGATGATTAGTAATGAAGATTAATAAAAACACTAGAAATAATACCAAAAAATCTTGTTGAACTTTTAGATCCATGTGGGGAGAAAGTGGTTAAGGATTAAATTTCTAATGAGGGGTTAAAGGCTTGATCTCCATCAAATCCTATTGGTCAAGGTGAAGTTTTGCTAACGAAGATCCCATTATTAAATCATACCCAAGGAAATGCTTTGGAACTATCCATTCTTATTTTACCTAATTCAAGTAAAGGATGTGAGTGGATAATGGTGACTACCAAAAGGAAAGGAAAAGGTAACAAAGAGAAAGAACCTCTGAACATGACCCTCAGACTAAAAAATTAAAATGGTTCCATAGGGTCTTAGATGTTTTTTCTTTTTAACTATTATTGTTTTGTTGTTTTTTCCCTCTATCATAGGGATTATTATATTATCTGGTTGATAGACATGATCTCTTTTATTTCTTATCTTAATAGCCACTGATAGAGGCATCCATGCAAGCATTCATTGATATATCTTAAAAATTAAAATGGTTCCATAGGGTCTTAGATGTTTTTTCTTTTTTACTATTATTATTTTTTTATTTTTTCCCTCTATCATAGGGATTATTATATTATCTGGTCGATAGACACTGCCTCTTTTATTTCTTATCTTGATAGCCATTGATAGAGGAATCCATGCAAGAATTCATTGATATATATTTTTACTCCCTTGTTTCAGGTTGTGTGATGTATCAATACCCCCCCAATGTTACCCTTAATAAAAAATTGGGGGGAATTCCCAGTAGAAAGATGATAGTTATGAATATCTAATTGTCCATGTGAACAATGAAGGTGAAAGTGTAGACGTAGTTCTAGATTATCAATTGCTAGATCATTTAAAAAAAAAAAAGGATATTACACCCATTAAATATAATTTAAGACTAAAATAAATAAGGGAAGAAAGAAATACCGAAAAAGGGTAGCTAAATGAGAATTTTGTTATTCATGTCTCTATAAATAACCTTCAATGTTTAGATTCATTTACATTACTATTCCTATTTACCCTAATTTTGGTGATGGGGGAGATTAGATGGTGGTTAACAACAAGAGAAAATGTGACTTTAATAAGGACCTTGAACCATTGAATATGACCATTCTAACTAGAAAATATAATTATTTAGAAGGGACATAGTTTTATGTTTTATTTTTAGTTTTGTTTTTGGTTTGTAGCTAGTTTAAAAACTCTCTATAGCCTATCTGATATGTTGATAGAAGAGGTGTATCTTTGTGCTTTGAAATTTCTATCTTTTTCTTTGATGTAAAAGGAAAAGGCCCCTTTCAAATCCTTAACTTTACCAATATCAAAAAAATTGTGGATGGTGTTTTGAGGTGTGTGGGGGAGGTGTGTTATGCTTGTATTAGTGACCAATAACACATTAATATTTAAAAATTTTCTCCACAAAAACCTTAGATAGTGGTTTCCTCTATGAAGACAACAA
This sequence comes from Torreya grandis, assembly GCA_037957365.1. NCBI lineage: Eukaryota > Viridiplantae > Streptophyta > Pinopsida > Cupressales > Taxaceae > Torreya > Torreya grandis. Next base: position 2,486,515 of record JARHVA010000234.1, on the reverse strand, counting down.
ATTGAGGTTTGCTATGACGAATATTAAAAAAATCATTTGTTGAAATATTATGCACCATCGAAAGGCAATCACAACATGAAACATATAGTTAATCCATTCAAAGTTATATAAAATATTAAGATAACTCAAATTAATGTTTTTAATACATATAAAGCATTACCAATAACCATATAAGATAATCATCAATATATCTCAATCCTCAATAGCTTCGACTACTTGATTCAAGTCATACCAAATTAACCCCTTTAGTTGATTATTCTAAAAAATGTTTTATTCATGCCCTAAAACCATTTAATAGGATTAAAAAATGATTATTATTTAAATACAAACTTAATTTTACTCTAAATATTTTAGTTATAAGATCCCCTATATGGATTTGTGTGTGAGAATAGGATCTAACCCCCAGTTCATAGAGGTAGAAAATCCAAATAAAACTTCCCAAAAACAATAGTCCACATGTAACACATTCCATTATAACCATATTTCAAAGAAAATATTATATTTTGGTTTATAATATCATCTCAGTGCTAAGCTTTAAACACAAACAATTAAAAATCATGGTGGGGTACCTAGATTATCAATTTTCCTTAATTTATGAGTTTCACAATTTTTCCATGAGGGTTTTCATCTTTAAAAACTAAATATTAAATAATAAATGATTCGAATTAATTAACCCATGTTATAAACCAATTCAAGCAATAAAATAATCTAAACCATGCACATATTTAAAATAAATTGTTACTTGCCTCAAAATTGGAAAACGATAACAGGTTCTTTGCTTAAGTCATTTCCATTGACAACTTATTTATTTCCTTCCTCTATAGTCTATGTCTTTCTCATAATTAATTTATCCTTATTATTTATATTCTCTCCCACTTCATCATTGCATGTCACCAATTTTGAGGTATCTCATCCCCTTCTAAACAGTCAATAGAAATCCATAAATATATGTATTAAATGTAGTCTTACTTCACTTCTCATTTCCACAACTATATAGGGTTACAAGGCCATGTAGAATTTCCATTATAACATCACACCTTTCTATAAGTCATCTTAATAAAAAGTCAAAAAACCTATTTTTATCCACATCTCAAGTTTTGCCTCAAACTTCAAGTAAAACCCAATCCATTTAAAATGAATGAATTGAGTTTTTGGATTAATTCTTAAAATGTGCACTATATAATCATTCATTAGACAATAATTAAACTCTATATTAATTTCATATGCTAATGGTTTCATAATTTACTCCAAGTTATTCAATGCACATCATAATGTGGTTAAAAGTTTCCTACGATTCTAATGACCCACAAAATGAGGTATGTTATGTTATATTTCTTTTTTTTTCTATTCATAAAATGCTTTATGCAAAATAGCCCAATTAATATGAATCAATAATAACTTATTAAAAATATGACCAAGTAAGGAATACAAGAATAATAATTTATACACAAGTATGAATATGACTATGCAAGAGAAATATGATGCACAAATCATCTGAATGATAAGAATTTCACATAAATATTAAAAAGATATATGGTTGTCAAACTTCCCAGTAGAACAATATAAAACTAATATCCAATGAAACAAGAAGTGTAATAATATAAGTTATCATGTATTCAAGTAATATAATAATACACTCAGTGAGCAAAACTAAATTTGACCATTGAAGTAGTATCATAACCACATACTAGCTATAGTGAAATTATAAATCATGCCTATCATGAAAATAAATAAATTAGAAGTGGATGTCTGACTCCTATGAATTTGCTCTTTTTTTCCCCAATTGCCATGATCTACCACCCTCTCCCTGATGATTCCCTCCCTCAAGATTCTATTACAAGGTATCAAATATAATATCCTACATCCACTACATATAAATAAATAAGGTAGTTAGTCTATAATAATCACAAACATAAAACAACTAATACTATCAACATAAATTAATATATGCTCAGTTCATTAAATACATTCATCACATTACACATAAACTACAAACCATTCTGAAACACTCTAATGTGAAGTATAAGCAGTACCATGACAAGCATTGGACACCACATACCTTCAATGTCAGTGATGGAGTATGGCCACACTTGTATAAATAAAACATGATAAGACCTTATCACAATCTTCCTCAACTTTAGTATGAACCCTATATCATTACCAAGTAAGAGATAAAACTTTTGAATTTAATCCACATTCTTATCTTGGGTCGCATCCAATCTTCAATGCAAAAATATTATGACATTACTTTCCATCTCTATTGGAGACTTTAAATAATACATAGACTCTTAAAAAAACAAATAAAATCAAATCAAACTAGATTTTAAAATTGCAGTAGAATTAGATCAAGTCATTAATACATGAGTCAAATAGACTTGTCGATAAGAGATCCCTCTCTTCTAGATCAATAAATTATGTCAAGTCTAAATTAGGTCAAGTCCCTTCCCATGGAAAATGGGTTACAAAAACACAAGTTTTAATTTTTTTCACACATCATATACAAGAAATGCATGAAAATGGAAATAATTAAAATAATGTTAGCTTAACATTAACAAATTAGGATTATATGAAAATCAATTTAATATAATTTGAACCATTAATGGCCAAGCATTTCATTAGTGGATGTAAGGCAAGAATAGTGTTATCTAATTAAGGTAGGAATAACATTAACATCAAAATAACATTAAAAATGCATTATCATTATTATTGGTAGAAGTAGGGTAATAATATCATAATCATCATAAGAATAACATCGACATGGCATTAATTAGAATAATGGAAATAATTAGAGTAGCATTAGGATTAATGGAAATAATTAAAATAATGTCAGCTTAACATTAACAAATTAAGATTTTATGAAAATCAATTTAATATAATTAGAACCATCAATGGCCAAGCATTTCATCGGTGGATGTAAGGCAAGAATAGTGTTATCTAATTAAGGTAGGAATAACATTAACATCAAAATAACATTGAAAATGCATTATCATTATTATTGGTATAAGTAGGGTAATAATATCATAATCATCATAAGAATAACATCAACATGGCATTAATTAGAATAATGGAAATAATTAGAGTAGCATTAGGATTAATGGAAATAATTAAAATAATGTCAGCTTAACATTAAAAAATTAAGATTTTATGAAAATCAATTTAATATAATTAGAACCATCAATGGATAAGCATTTCGTTGGTGGATGTAAGGCAAGAATAGTGTTATCTAATTAAGGTAGGAATAACATTAACATCAAGATAACATTGAAAATGCATTATCATTATTATTGGTAGAAGTAGGGTAATAATATCATAATCATCATAAGAATAACATCGACATGGCATTAATTAGAATAAGTTTAGCATAACATTGACAAATTAAGATTGCTCTATATTAAATCAGATCTTAAATAGCATTAGCATTAGTGAAAGTAACTAGAATATTGTTAAGATTAGTGGAATAATAATGGCCACCAACAATTAAAAAAATTGTATAAAATTATAAGTAATAAATTGCTCATGTAAATATTAATTATAAACACTGTACTTTATCTATGTTGAGGTATACAATGTATGGAATAATATTTTATATGCTTAGGTCTGATTTCCTACAAATATATATATATATATATAAAAATAATATGCTAATTTTTGGATTGGTAACTCCTCTTTTAGTAACATGATAAAGTACGTGCAAAGATAATTTCAATGTCATTGGGTTATAATCAAACTAAAAATATCAAAATAAAAGTAACCAAATAAGTTCAAATAATAATTGATATTATGACTTATCATATATGGTAGTCTTTTTCTTATAGATTTTGATTTATTAGTTGAGTGGGGATCCATTGAATTTTTTTGAACCCATTTTGGGTCTAATATGTTCTCTTGTTGTAAGTAGATACTAATCAAATTTTCTTAATGAATACTGACTGTGCTTCGACCCAAAGGTTATCAATGATATCTACATACAAGCACTACTTGATAAAGAGAGTACATACATGTAGTCCCTATAATGTCTATATTTGACCAGACATATATGAGAATTTTTTAATATGTTTTCATTCTTGGAATATATCAATGCTAAAACCATTAGTGTAGAAAATAAATTCAAATAATTCAAATGTTACAGTCCTTAGGGTATATATGGACCCATGTATATGTTTGATTGAAAATAAGAAAATAATCTTAAATATTTTATCTCTAATTAATAACCTCAATATCTAGGTCAGTCCTATAAATTATGTTTATTTTGATCATAAATAACTTATTCAAAACTTGAGACAACCAACAATGGGTGCTCAATTAGTATATGATAATCAAAATATTTAAAAAATTATCTATTTTCCCTAGTTTCTCCATCTAAGGACACACCTTTCCTCCAATCATTCATACATCTTCCACATATGTCCATATAAATAATAAATCAACCAAAATTTAGGATCAAACTATTGAACCTTGATCTCTAACTATCCCGGTAAGTAACACTGAAGTCCCCACTATAGAACAACCTTTTAAACTCACTTCTAAGGAATTATATAGGGTACCTATCAAAGTCATTTTTACCAAACTATACATAAACATTCCCTTACCAAATTCTTTGAAATATTGAGATTAATTCCTTGTAACTTCATCTTATCCTTCCCCTTTTCCATTGATAGTTATATTCTAGGCCCTTCACCTAACAATTGGCTGCAAGAGTTTCATAGAGAGTTAATTCGATATGATATCAAGACTACATCAATCTTATGAGAGATAATGGTAGAGATCAGATATGAGAATACAATAGGAAATCAATAGGGTTAACAAAATAAGTATATAGTTTGGTGTGAAGATATTGGTATTATAGAAACATGGGAGCACGGTTGCCCTTCCATTAAAGAGAGGGATAGACTTAATAGAGAAAGTGGTTGAGAAATAAGTTTCTTGTTTGATGGTCAAATATTTCAATATTTTAATTGGGAATAATTTTTAAAATAATGTTCCCTCCTTCCATTTATAAAAATTATGGATGATTCATTGAAATCCCTATGTGAATAATCATCATCATTGCACAATTTCCTCATGCAAAACTTAGCATTACAAGTTGTGGCATAAGAGAAGATTAAAGATGTATAAATTTTAAAATTATAAATATTAAAAATCATGTAGATGAGTTATCAAAAATTAACATACTGAGAAATTCATAAGGCTTAAATTATGTGCTATTCTTTCCAAGCCATCATCAAGGAATATAGGGATAAGGTGGGTGATGTGATGGAGATGTTTATGAAAACTAAAAATGTCATACATACTTATATTCAAATGGTAACTAAAGTATAAGACTCTTTATGAATGTAATAAATCAATAAAATGGATGACACATTGATATCCAATGTAAAGTTTTATATCTTGTGCAAGTCATTTAGGACTACATTCTAGAATCAAGATAAATAAATATTAGACATGACCAAAAGTAGAGCACTAGGCTTCCTTGTAGAAGTGATTAATAAAATAAAGTATACTAATGTATTTTCACAATTCATAAAATATCCTTTGGAATGCGTTTGAGTTCAAATTGAAGTTTGCTACTTTAGAATTTCATATACCCCTATTTTTTGTGCATGCATAATCATCTTAGTCACTTACATATCATGTATAAACTCATACATTCATTACAAGTGAGGATTATTTTAGTTGAAAGGGTATTATAATATTCTTTATAAGGTGTTGGATTGATATGATAATTATTTTAATGAATTAACAATTGGTAAGAAGCTCTTGGTTTCTAAACTCAGAAAAGACCTAAAATAGGGTTTACTAGCACTAAAAGAGTCATAACTTTATTTTCAAGCAATGAAATTCCATCAAATTTTATAGAGAGGTTAAAGAGCATGTATATAAACTATTCCAATATTTATATTATTTAATGAGGCATTGTGAAAGAATTAATGAGGGATTGTCATAGTGTTTCTTGCAGGTGTTCAATTGTCAAAACAGTCAAGAATGGTTTTGGGTGAGATTTCTTGTAGATGAAGTCAAAATATTGTTTTGAGGTTTGAACACCTTTTTTTTATCATTTAAAAACCTTGAATAAGTATTTTTAGGTAGAGTAAGAATATTATTAGAGATTTAACCTACTAAGGGTCAATTAGGCCTAAAGACCTAAAAAATAGAATTGATCCAGAATTATTCTTTTTAAGAAACCACTAAAATAAGATTGGTTTCTTAACAATAGAGTCAACCAATAAATATTTAAATTAAATCTAAGATACAACCTAAGTATTGAAAGAGTCAAAATCACCATTGTTAAGGTGTAATTACTATAAAATAGTCGTGTAGCAATTGGGGGTTGAATTAAGGTCTTAGGTCTTCAAGTGATGTGGTGAAAGGTTTAAACTCATACAAAAGATTATCTGAATCAAATAATATTATAATAAGCCTTTCATTAATTATCAAGAGGAACTAAGTCAAAAACATAGGTTTTCAAATTGTAAATAACCTATATCAAATTTCAAATTGATTGTCTCTAAAAGTTATCAATTTGTTAAGGATGTTAATAGAAGAAGAGATCCATCAAGTGACATCATGTTTAAAACTTTAAGTTTAGATATTAATCTAGTGTGTATATTTAGTAACATGCACCTAGTTTCAACCCTTTTACGTGTCATTTGTGGTAAGAAAACCTCAATTGCAATGGAACCATTATGGAATGTATGAGGAACTACTTTGAAAATGTGGATTGTCTAATTTTTAATCCTAGTGATAGGAATGAATGGATATTTCACTCACTATTCCCACATCAAAAATCCAAGGATGAATAAATTAAGGTTTGGGATCTATGAGAAAAGGTATTTGATTGTAGGAAATTTTGAGCTTTCTTAATGAGTTGGCATATTGAATTTATAAGTCTAGCAATCACTCTTTAGTTTATGTTAGTAAAATTTAAGAATAGTCTATATCTTTAAATTAATTCCAAATAAAGATATTTTAATAATGTCTCTACCATTTCTTTGACTGTATCTTGAATTTAATATGTTTCATTATACATATTTCTATATATATAGTCCTTTCAAATTGAAATAGATAAAAAATATTAAAATAGGGTGAGTTGGGTTGATCTAAACTTTGTTCAGTTTAAAAATACCCAAAATTACAATTATCACACATTCGTAGTGGGAACATGATTCATTATTATTAATTCAATCAAAATAGTGACAACAAAAATCATTACAAAATATTATACTAAAATTAGACTTGTTAATTCAATGATCATGTCAATCATGAACATAATACTTCAAAATGTATAACTGAAAAAATTAAATGCATAATATTTTTCTACATATTATCATGTCCATATGATTATACATCATTACACATAAATATTAAGTTTCATATGAAAAATTATTATCTTAACTTATAAAATTAGAAAATATCAGTCCTTTATTTTCTATAGTCACCTTTTAGTTTCCTCAATTTATGCCAATCTATTTACTTCCATGTTGAAACACCAAAATGTTAAATTCCAAATCAATTTTTATAATGGAGTCCATCATGTCAAATTAAGGGGGGTATTTACTTATGATTGACAAAAAACTAATCTTAATTTGAGGGTGCAAACAACATTCACCTAAACATTTCACAAGAAAGTCATAAACAATTATAGATTTTCACACAAATGTATGGCAAATAAAGAAAAGCTTCCAATCATGTTCAAGATTCAGCTCCCAATTGGAGTTCTTAAGAACCCATTTGCTCAATCGAACACCCTACCATGATAGATAAATGGGAGAAACTAACCCAATGAAATGGAAACACAAGAAGCAATTACAACAAGATAACCTTTAATGTATAAACTCTAAATTGAGATCTAGATCATATTATGGAAAACATATCATAAACATACTGGCATACTTGTAAAAGATTATGTAATAATTTTTTTTAATGTTAAATAATACTATAAATTTATATCCCAATAGTGTGAAATTAATTGAGGCATCATGAGATTTTTTGGCCAAAGTATGTTATCCCCACTAGAACTATGAAATTATAGATAAATACAAGACTTAACTTAATATAAAATTAAGAAAACCACACTGTTATAGTGTGGGTGACATGAATTACTTAGATATCAAACTCAAATTATAATATATCACAATGAACAACCTCCTCTATATATCCCATGTTTTCAAGTATAAATTTGATGTTTAAATTGATAAATTAGGCACTCCTCAATTAGGCTTGTTATGATACATATTGTAAAATAATATTTTCATTTTTTCATATAGGGTTATAGAAAATATATATGTCTTGCATATATTTATTTGCTATGATAAAATTATAAAGTGTTTCAAATATGCGTATATTGTTTATGGTTTGAGGAAACAATTGATAACCTTCAATTTTGCTACAATTATTGATGGTAGTAAATTAAACTATTCATATTAATAACTCTCATTAATGTGTTTTAGGATCCTTATGATAATAGTGTAGAGAATTTGGTTATTGAAAGTAATTGTAAAATATTGTGTGACCAAATGGCTATAAGGATTTGCATAAGAGATGAGAAGCTGATCACACTTTATAGCTAGGCAGTGCTACTTTTGTGGTAGTTTGTTGATGTGAAGACCAAATATGTGCAAGATGTTAGGGATGTGAGACTAATGATGAGGTGGGGTACATCAAGTACTGGTGGTGCTTCATCTAATGTTAATAGTGGGTTCTAGTTAGTTATGTAGGTATAAGACACTCTTAATGAGTATAATTTTACATGTGTAGAGTCAGAGTTGAATACAAACAATCAACAAACTACATCATCATTTATAGTACAACTATGACATTTTTCTAGCAATTAAAGATCTAATATTGTGATATGCCAAACATGAAAATCTATTGTAGAGTATAGGGGGACTCAATATGACACACATATTAGTCTATGAAAACTATTTTTATTTATTTATAGTATTATCCTTCTATTGTTATGTGTATCATATTGGGGTATAACATGGGGAATAGGAAGGATCAAATGAATGTTTATAAAAATAATGAATTGAGGGATCTTTGTTGTAGAGAATTATAACAATGTGAAATTATAATTAATATTTTCAATGAATCAAAGTTTTATTATGGATTTGAAAAGTATATTCTATTTGTTGGCTTGCTTTACACACACATTGAATCTTATTCTTGAATTGAATTGATTAGATTCTACCCCATTCTATGACAATGACTATAAATTCATTTCATTAATGTATAATATCTAAAATGATCATATAGCTAATAATCTTAATTTTGAATTGAATTTATTAGCTTCTACCCCATTCTCTTGAAATGACTACAAATATATTTCAATCATGTATACTCACTAAAATGCCCATACCTTAATTGTCATTATGATCATGTTTACTCATCTTCATGTCTACAAATAAGCAGTGCATATGTAAAACTTAAGTAGTTTTAATTCTAATATTGTGATGTTTGTGTGCTGATTTTCCAATATTCGTAGAATGGTTGATAAAAAATGCATGTATTGGTTAATGCTCAGTGGAAAGGGAGGGATGTTTATATCCAGAGCATGTTATTTATTCCTAAAAACATCTTGATAAGGTTATATGGTAGGTTTATAAAACATTCTGCTAGTATACATTTTTATAATTACCTTGCCTTGATAGACAGGGTTAGCTTATGTTTGTACTTACATGAGGAGATAACTTTCTATGGAGGTCAATTCAAAATTTGTTATTACAAAGATGAAAGGGAATAAATATATTCAAGGAGGCCTTCTAGGTAAACTACATTAATATGCCACCTTATTTTATCATTTATTCCATGATATTGACATTCATTATGGAAACAAATATATCAAATAAGGAGTAACAACAGAGGAATGAAATCAAATAATGGAAACTAGTTCGATTGATCATGACATTATAACATTAAAAGACATTATTATAGAGAAATATTATGATATTGTGTCTATTTTAGGATTGGATGACATTATCACTGATGTGTACCAATATTCATTTCTATGTATTACACTATTTATGCTTCTTTTTGCAATGTTACTCTAGATTATTTTTGGGGAGGAAATGTAAAACTGATTTAATGTGGTGAACATTATATTTAGATATGTGTTATATATTATTCAAATTAAAACTAACTTATATTTGATAATGAAAATATGTGGTCTCTTCATTACCATGTTATTATGCATTGACGACAACATTTGCTTATGATCCACCAATAACTATCATGACATATATTCCAATTATGTAGCAACAAGTTCATGTTATAATGATGTTTGTACTATATTGCAAATATAAATTTGTAGCATATTCTAACATTTTAAAGTACTATATATCCAAACAATGTTTAAAGAAGTTTAATATAACTTGTGTCTAAAATTATTATACATGTCAGTAATGTATAGTTGGTCATAAATTTCAATTGCATGATATACCCTTATCTCCCACATGTTTAGGTAAGCATATGAATAAATATAGCAATACAATTTGTATTTATTTGATGCCTGTGAGGTGATTTTCCATTATTCCAAATATACCCTTACTTGAATCATAGGCATGTTGGACCTATGCACAAGATGAATATAAAATAGATATGATTACAAGTCTAATATGAAAGATACAATCCTATAAAATCATTGTATGTTTAAAAAGAACTACATCTAAAATATATAGGGTAAATGGTAATTTAAAACTTTGTTACTATGGGACATAACCACAAAAGTATCAAAAACTAAAAACTAATTTCTAATGCATAGTAAATAAATAGTAGAAAAACTAAAAAATAATTTGGATCATAAATGACCCAACATGGCATACATGCTGAAAACCCCTTTATGATTATATGCAGTTCGTAGCAAAAAAATGACTACAGGGGTAAATTTAGTGACTACATATTTATATCTGTATCAAATCCATACATGTGTGTCATGCTCAATCTACATTACATACATTATTTCAGTATTCCAACAAGGTTAAATATAGTCACCACATGGAAACATAATAGTTCAAAGATGGATAGAAAAACTAAGGAGAGTGAGTGTTGTTGTATTGCCTCATTTTGATATGTGCAAATATAAATCACATATGAATAGATGTAACACTAAAAATTATATTTCTTTGATGTATGTGAGGTAATTTCCCATTATTCCTAATGTGTCCTTACCTGATTTACTAGTGGATAAGTCTAAGACCCTTTTGTGCTTCTATGTAGTTTGTAGTAGAAAAAAATGACCGTGGAGGTAAATTTAGTGACTACATAATTGTATCCATACCATAGCCACACATATATTTCATTCTCAATATGTGTTACATCATTTTAGTATTTCAATGGCGTCAAATATAGTCACGACATGGAAATGTATTAGTTTAAAGATGAATACAAAATTTGAGGGGAGTGAGAGTTGTTATATATCCTCATTTTGATATGTATAATTATAAATTGCATATAAATAGATGTACGACTATAAATTTTATTCTTTTGATGTCTATGAGGAACATTGCCATTATTTACAATATACCCTTACTTGATTCATTGGTGGATAGGCCCAAAAACCTTTTATGCTTCTATTTAGTTTGTAGCATAAAAAATGACTATGGTGGTAAATTTACTAACTACATAATTACATCTATACCATATCCATACATGTGTGTCATGCTCTATTTTCATTACTTCATTTCAATATTAAAATGGGTATAAATACAATCACCACATGAAAATGTAATAATCAATTTTCAATCTGTGTTTGAAGTTGTTCAATGGAAATAGGTGTTAAACACTAGTGTGCATGTCAATAATGCATTGTTGTTCATATATTTCAAAATTTGATCATTCATGGTTTTAATTGTGTATTAATGAAATGAAATGTTTTTAATAGACACTGCAATAAATTTGGACATGTGGAATGCTATCATTCACCTTCCATTGCAAGAGTAAAATGATGGTCTATTTGACTATATCAATATCAAGTGGGAAACTTTTCCTTAAAATAATGAGGAAGACATGTGGGTTGCTTGGTTGGCTATTGATAGGGTAGAGGATTTCATGAAATAAGAATCAACAAGGAATTCATTCCCTACACATTTTCATGTCTCCCATCATAGGAGAAAGGCACTCCAACATAGCGAGCATAATAGGGTTACTTCTACCTTTGAATATGTCATGTAGGTGACTTGTTACTCTATACTACAACTGTGGGTGTATTTGTATATTATTTTGTTCCATTTATATGTATTTTATGTAGCTAATTTTTAATTTCATTATGTTTCACATGTATAACTTTTACATACATATATTATTATTTGTATGGTCATAAGGAATTTCATGAATTGGATGCTCTACCAAAGGACATGTCAATAGTGCCAAAGATAAGAAAAGGTATCTAACAATGCTAAAAACATTTAAGATGTGGTTATTAGAAACATTTTAGCACACGTCGAATGGATATTAGACCTAATGATGTGTTGGTCACATACTATTAGGTAGAATACATGGACAAGCAAGGTAATCACTGTCATGGCCAATAATATGAATAGTTCAAGGGGAATAAATATTTTAATACATCATACATCAACCCCCATCTAAATTAATGGGATCATAGGCTACTATTATTGGGAATGTCTAGTAATTCTATCCATATTAAACACCATGAGATGGTCCATGATAAATTAAAGACATTTAATGCTTAAACAAAGTGGGATGATTTCCTTAATAAGGATAATATATATAAAACATAAAGAAATATCAAGGAGACTAAATATATTTATAGTCTTGATAATGTTGAAAGGGTTTAAAAGTGGGTACTAGAAAATCCTAACAAGTGGTTTGTCTATCATGGATATAATGTTGGGGGGATAAATGAGGATGGGGAAATTACATTCATAAAAGGCATCTAGCTCCCACAACTAGACTGATTATTGAGATATGGGAAGTCCATCTTATTGGAGATGGAATTAACCTTTGGCATAAATTCAATGAAGGTATGTTTTCTATAACTATAATAGTACATGATAATATAAATATTTCATAACTAAAAAGCAATTTTTTTTTTATATCTACATATAGTTCCATTAGTTGTTGACTTGCATCAAGTTTAAAACCTATATGTTGCCTATCTTGTATCTCGATGGAAGAGGTGTATCTTTGGGATTTAATTTTTCTATATTTTTATCTGATGTAAAATGGAAGGGCCCTATTCAAAACCCTAATGTTACCAATATTTTAAAAAATGGTTGTTGTTTTGAGGTGTGTGGGGGAAGTGTGTTATGGTTATATTAGCAACTAATAATGCATGTGAATATTTTAGTGTTTTCCTCCACAAAAACATTAGATAGTGGTTTCTTCTATGAAGACATCAGATCATTGTTTCCTATGAGGAATCTTAAAAAAGAATTATTTTTATGGAAATATTATGTACATTCAAAAGGAAATCAAAACATGAAACATATATTTAATCCATTCAAAGTTATATAACATATTAATATTACTGACATTCATATTTTATATTCATATAAAGCATTACCAATAACCATATAAGGTAATCATCAATATATCAATCCTTAATATATTCTAATACTTGACTCAAGTGATATCAAATTAACCTCTTTAGTTGATTATGCTAAAAACATGTTTTATTCAGAACCTAGAACCATTTAATAGGATTAAAAGAGAATTATTTTTTAATTATGAACTCAGGTTCACTCTAAATATTTTAGTAGTAATATCCCTTCTATGGGTCTGTGTGTGAGAGTAGGATCTCACCCCCAAGTCCATAGAGGTATAAAATCCAAAGAAAACCTATCAAAACCAATAGACCACCTACAACACACTCCATTATAACCATATTTTTAATGAATACTTATAGTTCTTTTTTCAATATCATCTCAATGTTGAGCAACATAGATAACTAAAAATCACGATTTGAAGGGGAACCTAGACTCTCAATTCCCATAATTTATGAGTTTAATAATTTTTTAGATGAGTGTTTTCATCTTTAACAACTAAATATTAAACAATACATTCATGGAATTAACTACCCCCTATTATAATCCAATTCAAGCAATAAAATCATCTAAACCACACATATTTAAAAGAAAATGTTACTTACCTCAAAATTGGAAAATGATAGCAAGTTCATTACTTAAGTCATTTCCATTGACAACTTCTTTATTTTCTTACTCTATAGTAAACATCCTTCTCCCACTTCATTATTTATATTCTCTCCCACTTCATCATTTCATGTGACCAATTCTAAGGTATCTTATCTCCTTCTAAATGGTCAATAGAAATAAATAAATGTATGTATTAATTACATTCTTAGTTCACTTCCCATTTCCCCAACTGAATAAGGTTACAAGGCCATGCAAAATTTTCATAATAACATCATGTCTTTCTTTAAGTCATCCTAAAAAAACTCAAATATCCTATTCTTATCCACAACTCAAGTGTTGCCTCGAACTTCATGAAAACCCAAGTCCATTACAAATGAATGAATTAATATTTTTGAACAATTTTAAAAATGTGTACCATACAATTATTATATTAGAAAATAATTCAACTCTATATTATTTTATTATGCTAAAGGTTTGATAATGTACTCCAAATTATTCAATGCACACCATAATGTGGTTAAAAGTTTCCTATCATTCGAATGACCCAAAAAATGAAGTCTATTATGTTTTGTTTTGTGTTTTTGATATTCACAACAAATATAAAAAACACAAAACTATGAAAAATAACCCAACTACTATGTATCAAGACTAACTACTTAGAAATATGACCAAGCAAGAAATACTATTATGTGAATTTTTACAAAAGTATGAATATGACTATGGAAGAGGACTATGATGCACAAACCATCTAAATCACAAGAATTTTACATGAATATTAAAATGATAAATGGTTGCCATGCTTCCCAATAGAACATTATAAAATTAATATCCAATGAAAGAAGAAATGTAAGAATATGAATTAACATCTATCTGAACAATATAAGAATACACTTAGCAAGCAAAACTAAATGTGATCATTGACAAAGTATCATAACCACATAATAGCTATAGTGAAAATAAATATCATGCCTATTATGCAAATAAATCAATTAAATGTAGATGTTTGACTCTTCTAGATTCACTCTTTCTGTCTCCAATTCTCATGATCTACCACCCTCTCCTTGATGATGCCCTCCTTAATGATTCTATTACGGGGTATCAAATAGAATATCATGCATCCACCACATATATAGAAATAATTTAATTAATCCATCATAATAATAAACATAAAATAACTAATAATATTAAAATAAGTTAATATATTAAGAAAACTACTATTTTTATATCAAAACAGAATGTAGAATTGATCACATCATTATACAACACATAAGCACTTAAATGATGAAACTCATATTTAAAATGTTAATCATAATTATTTAGCTAATCAAAATAGTAATTCAACAAAAATATGTAATCTAAACAACATTCTATAACCAATAAAGTTAAAATAAATTATCATAGTCATAATGTTTTCCATTAGGTTGATGTAGGAAATAATAATTTTTCAGTAAAGAATTGGTGGGAAAACTATTGCACTTGACATGAAAATCATGAATATGACTCAATAAACCTTTTATCCTATTATAAACTATGATAACTAATACATCAATATCTCTTTATTACACTAGGGTAAGGAAAAATATGTGGAAAATACATAAATACCTTTCATATGTTGTCGAAACTTGGGATTCAGGATTAATAAAAAAACCTTATTTTGAAGTATATGTTGTGATTGAGACCACATATTCATTCATAAATGATTTTTTTTAAAAATATCTTCAAAATTTACTTTGCGTTAATTCATTTCAAAACTTATACTTACAAGTAGGACTCATATATCACCTTGAGAAGTTTTGAAGTTGGTTCCTAGTTCTACACCTCTTACGTTTAGCCTTACACACTTGAATAAAATGGAAAACAAAGATGAAAAACCCAATATTATGTCATTATATTTAAGGGAGGGTTTTCCATCAAAAATGGATCAACACAGACAATGACTGAGAGGCATTGATAGAGGGTATGGTCATCTCCCTGCTAGTTTTGACTCTACCTGAACCAAGGTGAAAGAACTTATGGGGTAGCTTGATCACATGGAAATATTTTTTAATTCAACCTCCATAGGTATTTTTATCACAAGGGAACATAAATGTGACTAGGGCACAACCAAAATTTTTCAATCCACCAAGGAAGGGTTGTCACACAGAATGAATAAATACACTCACATATAATCTACTAAAGATAGATAGGTATATGAATGTAACTTTCATTATAAAGAATATTCAACAAGAGGGGTCAAATGGAAAACTACAACACTATTCTTCAAAACATAAAATACATGCACATGTTAAGTATGCAAGATTTTACGAATCTGCAAGGCAAATAACACTTAATATATGCAAAGAGTGTATTATTTGTAGGGTGGGATAGGGTAGGATAGTGAGATAGTTATAATAAAAATTGTGATTTTTTGGTGGTTTTAAAATAGCATAGGTACTTTCAAACATTCATAACATCATTCTTTAGTGAAGATGTAGAAAAAAATCAAATGCAAGAAAGTGGGAACTACTAGGAGTAGTTTGTAATTATTGGTGCCAATGAAGTGTAAATACTAAAATGATTATAAAACCCCAAAAACATACATTGAAACTATAATCTCACATAATATTTCACATTGAATCCATAAACCTAGAGTTTCCTAAGAAGTCATTCAACAACATATCCTAAAATAATGCATAAAGGGTTTATCATCTATATTCATGCTTAAAATGACAACCAGTAATGAACACAAACCCAAACATCTTATAAGCATAACTTGAAAAACACATTACTGAACTTCATCAACAAGAAATATCAAATAAATAAAAGCATTTTTATTAACTTTAAAAGAGATATAAGAGAATCCTTCTATTTATATATTTTTTACCCCTTCTTTTACAATCTGGGAATGGGGGTTGCATTTTGTAATTTTCAAAATTGCAGTCAACACCTCAAAGTTCTACCAAGATACTCCTAGATGTAAAATCCCTTTGCCATGACTAGAATATTTACCCATTTGAATGAAAAATAATTACTCTAACTACCTCTATTGGATGGAGATACTTTTTATATGAGTTGAAAGGTGAAAATTCACGGTGGATGATAAACAAACCCCTTGTATTTTATGAAACTAACTAAAGATGCCCTTGACCACTTTCTTGTATAGATATAACCTCCTAAAAAACTACCCTTCCCTTTGTTCATGCCATGGAGAAACTTGCTCTTACAATGATGGCATGAGAATATTCTAGATCCATGGCTTTTTAGATGATCTTCCTTGAATGAAAACCTTGGCCTTGTAAACCTACAATTTCTCTCCCATGGAGGAGCTTAGATAAGAAAAACAATGAAAAATGTAAAAAACTTAGGTCATTTTACCTTTTTACTTTTTGGCTCCAATTTATTTTTCAACACCTGGCATTTTACATTTTTTATTTTTTCACTTTTGCCTTTTACAAATTTGCTTTTTCACACTTTACAATTTTCACATTTTCCTTTTGTAAATTTTCTTGTTATTGGGTTTCCTCCATATTTTTAATGCATAAATGAATTATTTTAACCTTTTGACCTTTTGGAGAAATCCTTGCCCCTTTTGAAAATCTACAATTTGAAAATTACAAAGTTGTAATTTGCACTTGTAGTTCTGCTTAAGGAATCTAGAACTCCAAGTGCATTTTGTAACTTTTCAAAAATTTAAATTGAACTTGGGGTTCCCATTTCATTCAAAATATCCTTTTAGGTAATTTGAAATTCCAAATACATTTTGTAATTTTTTAAAATCGTAAATGTCACATGGGGTTCTTGTTTCCCTAAAAAGCATCCTTTAGGGAATGGGAACTCCAATTGTAATTTACAAATTTGTAAAATTAAAAATGGCCTTAATAGTTCCCCTTTGCCATTTTGAAAATTTTCAAATGGCCTTGATAGTTCCCATTTGCTTTGATACCCCATTTTGACTAGTGTTGATTAGTAGAGATGAGAGATCCATGTGCAATTTGTAATTTACACAAGTGCAAAATTACAAAATTGCATTTTTCCTCAACATCTCCCTGAAACTCCTCTTGATTTGATTTTTCCCATGTGATTTGATTGGTAGGACTGGGAGAGTTGATTACAATTCTCACTTTCATTTTTGGAGACTTTCATTTTTAAAATTTTCAAAGCTTTCTCTCAATTGAGCATTCATTACCTGATATTGGGTAACTTGCTAGATGTTGCTACAATGGAAGCTATCTTTCACCCAATCATTAATAGGTGAAAGAATATAGTCTCCAAATATATGCCTTAAGGATATGTCGACTATAAGTACTTTTTAGGCTAAAAATTGTAAGCTTGTGAAAATATCATAGCAAGTGAATGAGTTCTGAGAAAAGAAAAATTCCACACTTTCATGTTGTGCATGAAAAAATACACTTGGTGTAGAAAAAATTCCTAATCATAATGAACCAAGAACTTCCCTATCTTTAATTATGAATTTAAATAGAGTTTGGAAGATAATAACTTCTTTAGAACCACCAATTGCAGCCATATAACCAAATTCAAAATAGGGGCAAACTTCACAAAGAATATGAATACGAGATAGAAGTTCAAAACTGGTTGGATCTTTACATTTCAAGGCTTTGTATATCTCTACTCTTGAGTAAATCAACCTTGATATAAGACATTCTAGCACATATTCTCTTGACCATTCCATCAGATCTTTAAATATTGAAATAATTTTTCTTAACTTTGCAATTAATTCTTTTATTTTTCCATTTCATCATCTAGTTCTACATCTTTCCATTCTTCATTGTAGGCCATCAAATTAAATTTCTAATACACAACCATGGAATTTACAAATTCTTGATAAACTTGATGGCATATTTTGTAGTCAAAGATAGATTCATAAAAATATTGGTATTATGTTGATCCTAGCAATGACGCATGTGTTCTAGGTAGAATTGTAGACCATAATGAACCTTCCTTTCTCTAGATTGTACAGATTTGGATCCTAGAAGGCTTAAACTAAACAATCTAGGATATAGGCCATTTCTTTGAATCTCTCACTATAGAAACTCCAATAACATTCCCATGTAGCCAACCATAATTAATTGCCTAGAAAATATTCTCATTCGATAAAACAACCCCAACACTTTGTCTCTTATGTTAATTTCCTTCAAGAGGCTTGTCTATGTTATTACATGAGTAAATGGATACGATTGATATGGCTTACAACTTGTAATTGTCCATCATGCCATTGAGCTAAATAATCATACCCTTTTTCATTTGACTTCTTCTCTCTCATTTCTTCTTTGTGCCTCATGGAATCTGAAGATGGTTATGCAATTTCCATCTTAGGATAAGTTACAAATTTATTATGGGATTCCACCTTTCACCATCCACATTTATGTCTTTAAATCCTATGGGATCTAAAGATGAGAGTACAATTGGCACATTGACATTTCACTATTTACTTTTAGAAAATGCATTTTCCACAGACTTTGCATATTCCTTTTAGAATTATATTTCACCACTTGTACCCTTATGAAACTCTACACCATATTTTAAAATTTCCTTTCTAAATATTGCACTTCCAATAGAGATATAAGAACTATTATATAATTTCTTTTTAAACCATAGACCTCTGATGGACTTTACCCACTTCTCTAGCAATTTGTTATAGTTAACTTGAAGTCAACATGAAATTATATGCTAGGTTCCACACATTTTATCTTTGTCTTCATGGTCTTTGAAATGTTTACATGGAATCTTAAATTCTTACGTGGGTTATGGAATGCACACCCTACCTTTTCACACTCCTCCAACCATATAGACATAGAAACCTCCATGATGATTCCCTATCTCAACTACTTCTTTTTTATAAACCCTATTGTGTTTCATTCACTACCCCCATGTGGGATTTAATCTCTTAATAGATGCTTGAAATTCTTAGCAACATTTTAGGAACTAACATTGGCTCTTTTCTAGGGATGGACACCCCTACGAGTGTGCAAAGAACCCCATAACATAAGACCAAGTGCCAATCAATTGGGCCTTAGAGTCGACATTTGAATAATTTAAGTAAAAGACACCCATGGAAGCTAACCAAAAGAAGGCAAACTGAAAAAATAGATTAAAAAGATTTGTAAATGAACACATGACAAAAAAATAAAAGGAAACTATACAAGTAAGGCCTAAAGCAGAGGGGAAACAAAGTAACAAAATAACAAAGTGATAAATCTATATACTATATAATAATGTACATATTTACTAACTCAATCAAAGAAGTGTTTTAGATGCCTACCATTGATTGAAAGATCCAATATTTCACCTTCTAGGTCTTTCAATAATAAAGTGTGTTCCCCAATGTAGTAGTCAATAGAATATGGACCCATCTACAAGGCATCAAATTTTACATGCTTTCCTTTCTCCTCATACATACTATCCCAAAGTAGAGCCAGATCACCTAATTCAAAGGTTCTTGGAGTGACCTCCTATCAAATATATTTTTTAGCTTTTCCTTGAACTTGAGATGTCTTTCATGAGCTTGTATTTGAATTTTATCAAGCTCAATAATATAGTTCATCATGCTTTCATAGTGGTTAATTTGTTCATCATCTTCTATCTAGTAAATGAGATGATAGGTTGGAAACTAAAAATTCATAGGTAAAAATGATTGAGATCCACAAACAATATTAAAATAGATTTTTCCTAAAGCTCTCTTAGACATATTCCTATCAACCCATATGGTAAAATTTAGTTGTTTACCCCACTTCTTCTTGTTTGCTTCTAAAGTTGTCTAATGATTTTAAGTAATTTCTTATTACTAGATTTTGCTTGCCCATTCCCTTAAGGGTTATAATTAGAAACATAGGTCAATTTAATCCCATACTCTTTACATAATTCCACTAAAGGTTTGGCTTTGAAGCTCATGGGATTATTAGTAATAAATTTGATAGACACACCAAATCTATAAATAATGTGATTCAGTAAAAAATCCATAAATACCTGGTGTGTTTTTCTCTTTGTAGGGACTGCTTAACCCATTTTGTAAATTATTCATATGCAACTAGTATCCATATATGTCTATCATTTGACGAATCAATAATTTCCACAATTAAATCTATTCCCTATTATCTGAATGGGAATTCAATCATCATAGGTTTCAAGGGAAGAAAACCAAAAGCTTTCATCCTTCCAACAAAGTGCTAACATTTCTCATACTTTTTTGACTATTTGAGAAACATCTTTGAATAATGATGGCCACTAATAACTATCTCTTAATATTTTATGATCTATAACTTTAAGTATAAAATGGCCACCACATTCTCCACTATGGAAGTCTTTAATTAGGTCAATAGTTTATTCTTCTAGCATGCATCTTAGGAGAACCGCATCTGGATTCTTCCATGCAAGTTTATAATCAATCAAGATGTATTATTTGGAAATAAGATTAAGAGTCCTATAATTCTTGTCCAAGTTAGGGGGACAACTCAAATTTTGCATGTAATAGACAATGTATTTATACCATAGAGACATGTTAACTTGACTCAAAGAATCATCAATATTAAAAATAATAGTGTTTACCTCAATGGATTACAAATTGGACTTAACCATGAGTTTGGATAGACCCATCCCTCACACTCACTTGGTGGTCTAAATATTCATGTCATACTCTTACAATTTGTTGACCCACCTATATCTCTTGATAGATACTTCAATCTGAGTTAAAATGTCCATCACCATGGTATGTGGGATATAAGCAACAATATTTGAATCAAAATATAAGGATTAAACATCTTGGAAACCTTTAAGAGAGCTAAATCTTGCTTTTCCATAATGGTATAATTGAGTTCAACACCTTGCATAGATTTTCTAAATAAATATATGGGATGCTCGTGATCATCTTCATTCTTTCTAAATAAGACAATAATAATAATATTATATGATGCAAAAGAGAATATATAAAATGGCTTAGTGTAATCAAGGCTAGCCAAAAGAGGGGCATACTTTAAATCTCCCTTGATGTCATTGAATTTTTACATGGCCTTCTCCTACCTCTTGATGGTCTAGTCCTTCTTCAACATGCAAGTAATAGTCAAAGTAATCTCTATAAAACTAGACACAAACCTCCTCATGAAATTAATTTTCCCAAAGAAAGACTAAATTCCTTTCTTAGACTATGGGATAGGCATTTTAAAAGTAGATAATACCCTTTTGGGGTTAATCATGACACCATCCTTGGACACTATATGTCCCAACAACTTCACCTTTTACACTCGGAATTGGTACTTCTTATATTTAAGTGAAATGCCAAACTCACTGTATCTAATAAACACTTTGTATAGATGTTTCAAATGTTCCTCTCTAGTCTTAGAGTACATAGTGATGTTATCCTGATACACAGTTATAAATTTTTTCGTTACCCATACAAAATTAAAGTCCATAGCTCTTTGAAAAATTTCATCGGCATTCATTAACCCAAAAGGCATCCTCATATATACATACATGCCCCAAGGTGTTATGTATGTGGTATTAAGTCTTTTAGATTCCTTGACCACAACCTAGTTATATCCCAAGAAACCATCTAATATGGATAACATCTCTGATCTAGTAACACTTTGAAGTAGGTTGTCTATATTGGGAAAGGGATAATTATATTTTAAATAAGCTTTATTCAAATTTTGAAAATCCACACACAAGTAGATATCATCATTTTTATTCCACACATGGATTAAATTTATAACCCATGATGGATACTTGATGGGTTGAATGATACCACCATCCTTTAGCTTCTTTAACTCATCCTGTATCTTAGTGACCAATATGGGGTTAATAGATCTCTATTTATACCTGAAAGGTTCGCTATCAAGATATAATGGGATGACATGCTAAAAAAAATCTTCCCTATACACTTTCAATTTATGATAAGACCATCCTAAATAGTCTTGGTACTTTCTAAAAAACTACATGTAAATGTAATGCACAATTGTACTCAAGTGAGTAACCAAAAAAATTTTCCTTGGATTCTCATGAGAACCCAAATTACACTTAGTCACATCTTTTGAAATGAATGAGTCTCTAGTTTTAATTCTATCCTCTCCATCAAAAGACATTTCTATACTTACCAATCCTCCATGGAGCATGTTTATTTTTAGCTAAGTGATGTCTTTCCCATATAGGGTTTCTTTCCCATTACAAACCTAAACCATGGATTCCAAGTCTATGAGTTAATCATGGAACTCAGCTTCACAATTTAAAAACCTCTTAATTTATTCATCATTATCAAACACCTACTAATGATGAACATTGTCTTGGATTGAAGGCCTAATAAGTACCTCCACTTGATACTGATAATGAGGTTTTGTATTTGTAATATCAAACTGAGCACCTAACCCTACAAGTTTTTTAACTTCTTCATTGAAATTTTTATCATAATAACAAATGTTGAATACATCAAAGAATTCAAGAAAATCCTAAACAATATTTAGATATTGCTTCAACCATTGGCATTTGGTGGCACGAGCATTGTGGACATTCTTAACCACTAGCTCAAAATCACCCTTGAAAATCAAAATTTTAATTTCATGTTCTTGGTAAATCTATAAACCAATTAAGAGTGTCTCATACTCAGCATTATTAATCATGCACTCAAAGGATAACTACAAACAAAACATGAAACATTCACCATTAGGGGCATAGAAGACAACCCCAACTCCATTTCTAAGATTGGAATAAGCCCCGTCAAAACACATCTTTTGAATTGCACTTTTGATATTAGTTTCAACATCCAAAATAGTAGGCTATTCAACAACATTAATATTCCCAACAAAACTGCCCAAGTCAACATCTATGTGTAGCACTTCATTGAGAGCATGTTTCGAATCTTCAATTATATGTAGCATCTTTAACTCTTTATAATATTTGATAATTTTACCCTCCAATAGAATGGTGGCATAAGAAAGGGCCATTTGTACATTTCCACCCATGATAACATCCCATTTATGTGATAGTATGATCCCCCACTTAGGTAGTTAGTCCACAACTATCCTTGCCTAGATGCACTACTAGCTACACTACCAACCCCTTGACTTGTCCAACAATAGGAACTTCTCATGAATCCATGGCATACCACTTTCCAAAGGCTGATGTAATCTTCACTCTAATCTCATTTAGGACACCAAAGGGTATCAAATTGCATGAGGTTCTAGAATCAAACATGTAGTTGTGAATAATCAGACCATTGATCAACATGGTTGTATAAATGGATTCAGATTCAGCTAACTCTCTACTAATGTAATCCCCAAATATATTTTTGGAGTAGGTTTAAAAACCTCTTCTAATTATTCATCTTATTCTGAGAGTTTTTGCGGTAAATCAATTTCATTTATATCTGATTTTTCTCCAAATTTCAAGTATTTAAAAGCCATCTTCCTATGCTTAAGTATTCATAATAATTTAATAAGTGGACTGGTGATTTTTAGTTGTCTCAACATGTGGGCCATATCACAGATGTTATATTATAGAAAAAGAGTATTTGGTGCAAGGGTAACAACACCTTCAACTGGGATGTAATCACTTAATGTCTGAAGTGGAGTAGGTTGGGATGTATTTGCATTCTTAGAAATAACCTTCAAAGGTGGATTTTGTTTAACATCATTCATACCCTTAGGAATACTAGATATCAAAGGTACTTTATTCTCAATTGATATAATTCACCCATCATATTTTTTAATCATAAATGATCTAAAAAACTTGAAATCATGATTAGGTAATTCATATTATTTGGCAATATTAACATCACAAGCAAGTTCACAAGTTGGGACACATACCCTTTCGATCACACTCCAAAACTGATCAATTGTAGTATTAGTCAATAATTTCATGGAGGAAATCCTTTTGATTTAGGAAATTTTATAAATTAGCATCATAATCTCATCACCAAATGATGAAGACTTAGGTTCATCCACATCTTCATCAATTGGTTCAACATTATCACGTGGCGGATGGGGAAGGAATCACTTTTCATACTAATCAATATCAATATCACAACCTACCACATTCACTTTAGCATTCAACAGATTAGGAAATTCTTTTCCAACCCCTCTATTCTAATTTCTATATATCATTTCATCATGTGCAAGCCTCTTCCCTCTATCATTGTCTCAATTATGAAAAATAGGCCCCCTTTGTGCTTGATTCAAATTTGGATCCCTCTCTTTATTGGTAGACACATGAGGGATCCCTTCTCATCTCTAGCCAATTTTTATGACATTTATTTGATAGAAAAGGCCAAAGTCTTAATCATCTCCTCAAAGGTGGCTATCTTAGTAGAATACATTTTTTTTAACATTGACAAACTTTACATCAGCCTACTTATTGGTGGGATTTCCCACAACCTTTATGTTATTCTCAATTTGGATAGCCATATTGAATGCCAACTATAAGTTCATGGGAGCCTTATCTTGCATGTAGTATGTAGCCTTATTTTCAAAGGTATTATAGTATTTGATCAAGCATCATGTATCTCTAGGCCTTATGTTCTCAGGTAGCTACGTCATAGATTTATTGAACCATGTGTTGAATTCATACACACACTCATTAGGGTTCTTCTTGATGTTTTCAAACTTAGCCAAAAATAATATTGGTTCACTTCTATCACCACACTTAATTCTAAAAACATTATTCATCTCTTCCCATGAATCGATGCATTCACAGGGAAGGGAATTGAACCATTCTCATGCATTTTCTTACATCGTATACATAAACAACTTGATGCACACATCTTCATGATCAACCTCATAGTATTTAATTCTATTTTGAAAATTCCTCAAGTGTTGATCACCACTCATTGCATTATTCCCTTGAAACTTTAGAAGACATTTCCTTACTTCATTTAGGACTTCATTAGGATAACCTTCTATATCATCAAAATTAATAGGCCTCAAAATGGGAATGTGGAATGTAGGATGTTCATTCTCATTTGGGTCCCTATACCTCATGATTGGTTCAATGGGAGGTTTGAGAACAACTAATAAAGGGATATGAGGCACTAAATAAGGTGGACTTGTATGATAAACTTAGGAGGGGATTTAGCTTACAGTTATCGTACCAATCAATATCAATGTCACAACCTACCACATTCACTTTAACATTCAACAAATCAGGCACTTCTTTTCCAACCCCTATATTCTAATTTCTATTTATCCTTTCATCACTTGCAAGCCTCTTTCCTCTATCATTGTATCAATTATGGAAAATAGGCCCCCTTTATACTCGATTCAAATTTGGATCACTCTCTTTATTGGTAGATACATGAGGGATTGCCTTCTCATCTCTGGCCAACTTGTATGACATTTGATAGCAAAGGCCAAAGTCTTAACTATCTCCTCAAGGTTGGTTGTCTTAGCGAACTACATTTTTTTAAGATTGAAAATCTTTACATCAGCCTACTTGTTCATGGGATTTCCCACAACCTTTATGTTATTCTAAATTTGGATAACCATATTGAATGCCAACCGTAGGTTTATGGGAGCCTTGTCTCTCAAGTACTATGCGGCCTTCTTATCAAAAATATCATAGTATTTTATCAAGCATCATATATCACTGGTCTTTATGTTCTTAGGTAGCTACATCATAGCTTTATTGAACCATGTGTTGAAGTCCTACACATAGTCATTGGGGTTCTTCTTGATGTTTTCAAACTCAGCCAAAAGGAATCTTAGATCAATTTTATTACCATACTGAATTCTAAAATCATTCTTCATTTTTTCTCATGAATCAATGCATCCATGGGGAAGGGAATTTATCAAATTCATGGTCTTTAATGCTATTGTGAAAAGCCCTCAAGTTTGTATCACCACTCACTACATTATTACCTTGAAAATTTAGAAGGCATTTCCTTTATTTGGGGCTTCATTAGGATAACCTTATATATCATCAAAATTGATAGGCCTAAATATGGGAACATGGAATGTAGGATGTTCTTTCTCATCTAGGTCATTGTGCAGCATGATTGGTTCAATGGGAGGTTTGAGAACAAATGGCAAAGGGATATGAGGGGGTGAATGAGGTAGACTTGTACGATCAAACTTAGGAGGGGATTCAATTGGATCAGAAGGAGCTAGATAGATATGAAAGTCCTCAACAATGGGGAATTCAACAAAAAATTCAAGGCTATCAAAATTTTGGTAGTCAAGACACTCTTTAGTAGCTAAACTTTGCCCTTTAATAGGCTCTAAATTTATCACCCTCTTCTTTGATGGAAACTTAAGGGTGAGATAAGTTGTTTATATGAGTCACCTTTGAAGGATAATCTCAGTTCTTCCAGCGTTGCAAGGAATAAAATACTCAAAGCTGAAATTGAATAAAGTTACTCAAATTAGGACTGATCGTTCTTAAAACTAGATGATAAAATTAGAGTCATGACTAAAATTAAAATTCTAGAATATAATAGTTAATAAATTGGTTATGATACATGTTAAAAATATATGTACTAAATTTGTTGATGAGATAGAAAACAAAGACACTAAAATTTTCAAAATTATGTTCAAAAGGGAAAAAACACCTTCCAACATGCCATTTTAATAGTTCTTTGTAATAAATGTAGTAGAAGTCAAATTATCAAATATTTTAATTCTTGGCATTTCCTCAGTAGATTGATATGATGTTGACAACAAAGATAGTCCAAATATAGTAAATAATGATAGAGAACTTCATAACATGAAATACTTACATCTCTTTGCAAGAGTCCCCAATAA
Source organism: Torreya grandis (assembly GCA_037957365.1). Lineage (NCBI taxonomy): Eukaryota > Viridiplantae > Streptophyta > Pinopsida > Cupressales > Taxaceae > Torreya > Torreya grandis. The sequence goes on along the minus strand of JARHVA010000234.1, from coordinate 2,458,692 downwards.
CATAGATGACAACGAGTTCCCCAATAACTATGCCAACAAAGTGTCAGTTCTTAGCTATACACTTCTTATGCCCAACCTTGCACACTTGAAAAAAATGGCAAACAAAGATGAAAAATCCACTAGTATATCATTGTAGCTGGGGGAAGGTTTAGCATCAAGAATAGACTAAACATAGATAATGATTGAGAGGAACTAATATAGGGTATGGTCAGTGCTTTGCTACTTTTAGCTCTGCCTAAACCAACGTGAGAGGACCCAAGGGGTATCTTGCTCACATGGAGAGATTTTGTAATTCAATTTTCATGGGTATTTTTATCACAAGGGAACATAAATATGACTGTAAATTTCATTCTAAATAATCTTCAATAACAAGGGTCAAATAGAAATATACAACAGTATGATTTAAAACACAAAATTTAGATACACATTAAAAATGCAATATTTTATACATTTATAGTGAAAATAACACTTAATATATGCAAAGGGTATAATATTTATAGGATAGGATAGGGTATGATAGTGAGATAGTTATATAAAAAATGGTGGAGTGTTGGTGGTTTTCAAATAGCAGGGCTACTTTCAAACATTCATAGCATCATTCTTTAGCAAAGATGTGGAAAAAACATAAATGCAAGCTAGTGAGAACTACCAAGAGTAATTTATAGCTATTGGTGCAAATGAAATGTAAATACTCAAATGATTCTAAAACCCTAGAAACATATAATGAAACTATAATCTCACATACTTTTTCCCATTAAATCTATAAACCTAGGGTGTCCTAACAAGTCATTCCACAATATATCCTAAAATAATGTAGCAAGAGTTTATAATCTAGATTCATGCTCAAAATGATAACTAGTAATGAATATAAACCCAAATGTCCAATCAACATAACTTGTAAAATACATTACTACACTTCATCAATGGGAAATAGTAAGAACCCTAAAAAATTTTCATTAACTTGAAAAGAGATATTACATACATCATTTTTTCAAAATGTTGCCATGGGGACAAGCATGGTGAGATTTATCCATGCTGGACAAGAGAGATAAAACATGCTCTCAAAGTTTGCTAATGGCTATACACTTGAAACTAAATTAGCAAGGGAAATAAGATCTACACACAATAGTTTATCCCAAACTTTTTGTAGAACCTAGATTTAGAGAAAATGAACAACCAATAACAACCACCTAGAATAGAAGAGAAGCCTTCTATTTATAAAGTACCCCAAAGTTTTGCCAAGATGATCTTAGCTAGAAAAAACCTTTTCCATGCCTATAATCTTCACCCATTTACATGAAAAATCATTAATCTAGCCGCCTTTAAAAGGAATGATGAAGATTTGGAGCAAATACTTTGATTTATTAGCTGGCGATGACGTTTACATGAGCTAAAAGGTGAAAATTCATGGTAGAGGCCAAATAAATGCCTTGTATTTTATGAAACTACCTAAAGATGCCCTTGACCACTTACTTTCATAGCTAGAACCTCTTAGACAACTACCCTTCCATTTTTACACACCATAAAACAACATGTTCTTGCAATGATAGCATGTGAATATTCTAGATCCATGGCTATTCAGATGATCTTCCTCCAATGGCCCACCTTGGCCTTACAAGCTTGTAATTTCTCTCCCATGGAGGAGCTTGAACAAGAACAATGATGAAAAATGTAAAAAGCTTAGGTCCTTTTACCTTTTTGATTTTTCAATCCAATATATTTTTCAGCACATTGCATTTTTGCCTTTTTCAATTTTTCCTTTTGCAAATTTTCTTTTTCACACTTTGTAATTTTCACATTTACCTTTGAAAATTTGACTCTTATGGGGTTTCCTCTATATTTTCAATACATAACTTTCACCTTTTAACCTTTTGGGGAAATCTTAGCCCCTTTTACAAATTTACAGTTTGTAAATTACAAATTTATAATTTGCACTTGTAGTTCCCCTTAGGGAATCTGAAACACCTAATGCATTTTGTAATTTTGCAAAATTACAAATTGTACTTGGGATTCCCATTCTCCTCAAGATCTCCTTTTAGGGAAATTTCACTCATTCATATAAATACATAAATATATGTATTAATTGTAGTCTTAGTTCACTTCTTATTTCCCCAACCAATAGGGTTACAAGGCCATGTATAATTTTCAAAATAACATCATGCCTTTATTTAAGTCTTCCTAACAAAATAAAAAAATCATATTCTTATCCACAACTCATGTTTTTCCTTGAACTTCATGGAAACTCCAGTCCATTTGAAATGAATGAATTATGTCTTTTGACCAATTTTAAAAATATGTACATACAATCATTCCATTATAAAATAATTTAACTCTATATTATTTTACTATGTTAATGGTTTGATAATGTACTCCAAGTTATTCAATGCACACCATAATGTGGTCAAAATTTTCTTATGATTCTAATGACCCACAAAATTAGGTCTATTATGTTTTATTTTGTGTTTTTGATATTCTGAATGTGGTTTATGAATAATAACCCAACTACTATGCATCAAGACTAACTACTTAGAAATTTGACCACGAAAGAAATACTAGAATGAGAATTTATACGAAAGTATGAATATGATATGCAAGAGAACTATGATGCATAAAACATATGAGTCACAATAATTTTGCATGAATATTAAAATGATAGATGGTTGTTAAGCTTTCCAAGAGAACATTATAAAACTAATATCTAATGAAACAAGAAATGTAAGAATATGAGTTAACATGTATCCAAAGAATATAAGAATATAGTCACTAATAAAAACTAAATATGATCATTGAAGCAGTATCATAACCACATACTAGCTATAGTGAAATTATAGATCATGCCTATCATGAAAATAAATGAATTAAATGTAGATGCTTGTCTCTTCAAGATTTGCTCCTTTTGTCTCCAGTTATCATGATCTACCACCCTCTCCTCGATGATGTCCTCCTTCATGATTCTATTACGAGGTATCAGATAGAATATCCTACATCCACCACATATAGAGAAAGAAGGTAGTTAGTCCATCATAGTCATAAACATAAAACAACTAATAATATTGACATGACCTAATATATTGAGCGAATTACTACATCTATGTAAAATCATAATGTAGAATTTATAACATCAGTATACAATACATAACCACTTAAATGGTGAAACTCGTAGTTAAAATGTTAGTCATCATGATTTAGCTAATCAAAATAGTAATTCAACAAAAATATGTAATCTAAACAACATTTTATAACCACTAAAGTTAAAATAAATTATCATAGTCACAGTGTTTTCCATTAGGTTGATGTGGGAAATAATAATTTATCAGTAAATAAATGATGGGAAACCTATTGCACTTGACATTAAAACTATGAATATGACTCAAATAAACCTATTATCTTATTGGAACCTATCATAACTAATACATCAATATCTCTTAGTTATGTTAGGGCAAGGAAAAATATGTGGAAAATACACAAATATCTTTCGTATGTTGTTGCAACTCGGGATTCATGATTGATAACAAAACCTTGTTTTGAAGTATATGTTATACTTGAGACCACATATTCATTCAAAAATGATTTTTTTTAAAAAATATCTTCAAAATTTACTTTGCATTAATTCAGTTCCAAACTTATACTTACAAGACGGACTCATATATCACCTTGGGAAGTTTTGCATTTGGAATGATCCATAGAGATAGAAACTAATATGGGTGAATCATTTTATAAATGTTTTAGGAAACTTTGGGGTTAAAAAAATTCTTGTAATGTTTTAGAAGTACTTATTCTGGGCACATCTCAGGGATTATGTATCCAAATTCATCAAGTCTTTTACCACATGTGCAATTTCCAAGCGAATTAACAAGAAGAAAGGTTTGTACACACCTTTGATGGTTCAATTGGGACTTTGGGAATCAGTTTTTGTGGACTAAGTCTAGAGATCCCCTCTTCTAGATTGATAAATTAAGTCAAGTCCCTTCCCAAGGAAAATGGGTTACAAAAACATGCAATTTTTTTATCACATCGTATACCGGAACTGCATGAAAATGGTTTAAAGTAGTATTAAGATTAATGGAAGTAATTCAAATAATATCAGCTTAACATCAACAAATTAAGATTTTATCAAAATCAATTTAAAAAAATAATATCCATCAGTGGCTAAGCATTTCATTGTTGGAAGTATTTTAGGAATAGCATTATGGATGTAAAGGTAGGAATAGCATTAGCATCAAAATATCATTGAGAAGGCATTATCATTAGTGGAAGTAGGGTAACAATATCATAATCATCATAAGAATAACATCGACATGGCATTAATTAGAATAAGTTCAGCATGACCTTTATAAAATAAGCTTGTTCTATATCAAATCGGATCTTAAATAGCATTAGCATTAGTGGAAGTAACTGGAATAACGTTAAGATTAGTGGAATAACAATGGCCACCAACAGTAAAAATAAATTAATAAAATTTGTTTGGTACATAATTATATCGTGGAAGTCACATATGAAGTGTATCATGTCCACCATTCACCTTGAGGATTATTGTTTACATGGTTAATCTATATATTCCAGGCATCTCATCTCCAAATTCATTCAATTGTGGTGTGAGCCAATTTTCCTTTATATCTGTTTTTGTGTTGAGATCAGCCATTGAGATTGACCACGCTCATGTTTTATTTTCTTATTTTGGGTTGAATGTAAACGTTGAAGGGTTGAAGCAATTACGAGGACGAGGCAGCGTGATTCAGCTCCACAATGTGAATGCATATCGAAATGCTACTATTTTCGGTGATATTGCTGATTTCTTTTCAACGACTGTAGTTTGACAAGCCGTAAGGATATGGAACGTGGTTGTTTCAGGCATAAAGGCCCTTGCAAAATGGGTGATGAGTGAGGTCCAAAGTCTATGGCAAAGTGCTGTTGATGCAGTCAATGACGTTGTGGATGTCATTAAATCATTTCTTAAAAAGTTTTGGAATAGTGTAGACGAGTTCGTCAACAGAATTCAGCAGACCGAGGGCAATGTTAAAAATCATATTGCAGATGCCACACTCAAGGTTACAAATAAGCTAAGGACCATTGCCTTAGAAAGGATCAAGACTGTTCTCAAATAAAACGGCTACAACATTGACGGATGCTCAGAAGAACTCAGAAAACTGTGGGACGGCTATATGCAAACTCATCCCTTAACTCCAGAAGAAGAGGAGAAGGCTAAAGAAAGTGTGTCAACCTGATAAAATGGACTACCAGTCCCTATGCTATGTAACTGTGTGTGTTTGTGTTTGTGTGTGTTTTCAACTACTATTATGAGTGTAATCCTTGAGCCTCTCCTCCTGTCTAGGAGTGTATCAAGATAATATATACAATAAATTCAGGCTATATCCTTCATATAATAAAAGTTAAGTATTTGGGTAATGTTATTGTTCATGGATGTATTGGAACGCTTCATTCAGTAAAGAGTATTATTAAATATCAACCAGCATGGACGTATTTACATTATTACAAAAATTTATTATGTATTTATCGGCTGAGGTTGTGCTTTTGTTGGAGTTGAATATAGTTACACTAAATATACATAACTATATGGTCAAATCTTGTTAAGAGTTACAATGGCATGATTAAAGAATGGAATCACCAGTAATTTGAAATCCTTCTAGAATGTTCTGGTCAAGGACAAAAACAAAAACAACTCTATTCACTTATCTTGTTAAGAGTTACAATGACATGATCAAAGAATGGAATCACCAGTAATTTGAAATCCTTCTAGAATGTTCTGGCCAAGGACCAAAAAAAACCCTATTCACTTCAGATCAGGTCTGAAATGAAAGATTTAAGTCAGAAAGAGATTGATTTTGACATTATTTTATAAATAGTATTGCAAACAGAGATAAGTGTAGTCACTAATGGTGGGTTGGTTAGCACCCTTATGAATCAAAGATATGAAGTTAATATGTAGCTATGTTTTCATATGTCATGCTTAACCAACACACACTACCGATTTAGTGCATGTGTCATAGCCCCCAGGCCCACCACAGTCAACCACTATGTCGTCGGTCTTTTCTATCTTTTCTCCCTCGCCAACATCCCTGCTAACCTTCATCGCACATCGCTAACCATGACCGACGACCCAAAAACTAACTGCCACTTCACAATTACTATTCATGACCGACTCACCGCCATCCCGCCACTGCGAGTATAATCCATCATTTCCAACCCGTCATATGAATGTTGTCACTTCTCCACTTGCTAGGATTAAATCTCCCACCATATTTTACTCCCCACTTCCCCTGCATTTCTTTTCACCCATAAAGTGAATACATGTAGCCTCCCCTACATTTGTTCTACTATGCCATAGTGCGTACATTACTATTATTCCACATTGCATTCTAGTTGAATATGAGGAGGCAAATCTGACAGCATCACTCCACTCTGCGTGAAGAGAAAGAAATGTTTTCCTTTTTCTAAAATCCAAATTGATTTGTAATGAATGTTTCTCCTTTGTGATGAAATGAGAGTTAGAATTTAAGATATTGATTTTGTTCATGATGAGGCCTTTTTTGAGCATCCTTCTTCATATTATTTATTCATATAAAACTCTTCAAGTCTGTCTTACTGATATAATCACTGATATAATCTCTAGCTTGTTAATGTGTTGACAATACCGAGTATGCCCTTATTCTATTTCTTCTAAAATCCTTTTAAAATAAGACTTTACTCTGTTCATTTCCTATAATGGTTCTCAAATGAAACATTGAAAGAACTTTATTCTATATGTAAAAGTTGGGAAATGTACTAAAGGTGTATACTACAAGGTTTAATTAGTTATTACAATGTTTGAAGTTTGAATGGTTGATAAAAATTAAATTTTACTATTCTTTATATAACTATGCACAAATTCTCATTAAACTATGAATAATGGGAATTTGATTATAACAAGGTTGATTATGGTTAACAACTTAAAACACATTTGACTCAGTTACTTCAGGAAAATTCTATATTAACTTTTTGTCGAGATGAATATCTTAGGAGGGTAATCTATTTCTAGATGCCCTATTATGAAATGAGATTTTTGTACTATGTAATAAATGACTCATGGAAATATTAATTATAAACATTGTCCTTTCTCTATGCTAAGGTATGCAATGTATGGAATAAGATTTTGTATGCTTAAATTTGATTTCCTACAAATGAATGCATAGAAAAATAATATGCTAAGTTTTGGATTGATAATTCCTGTTTTAGTAACATGATAAAGTACTTGCAAAGATAACTGCAATGTCATTGGGTTGTAAGCAAATTACAGATATTGAAATAGAAGTAACCAAGTAAGTTCAAATAATAATTGATAATATGACTTTTCCTATATGGTAACCTTGTGCTTGTAGAATATGATATATTATTTTAGGGGGTATCCATTGAATTTTTTTGAACCCATTTTGGGTCCTTAATATGTTCTTCCACTGTAAGTAACTACTAATCTAATTTACTTAATGAAAATTGACTATGCTTAGACCCAAAGGATACCAGTGATATCTACATGCAAGTACTACTTGATATGGAGAATGGATACATTTAGTCCCTATAATGGCTCTATTTGACAAGACATTTATGATGTTTTTTTCATATGTTTTCATTCTTGGAACATACCAATGTTAAGACAATCAGTCTTGAAAATAAATTGAAATAATTCAAATGTTACAATCATTAGGGTATAGATGGACCTATGTATATGTTTGATTGAAAATAAGAAAATAATCTTAGATATTTTATCTCTAATTTATAACATCAATATATAAGTTAGTCCTATGAATCGTGTTTGTTTTGATCATAAGACAATGTATTCAAAGCTTAGGACAACCAACAATCGGTGCTTGGTTAGTATATGATAATCAAAACATTATTTTTTTTTTCTATTTTCCCTATTTCTCTCCCAGAGTATTCAACAAAGGCTACACTAGTAGTTTCTCCATCCAAGGACACACATTTCCTCCAATCATTCATACATCTTCCACATATGTCCATATAAATAATATGTTAACCAAAATTTAGGATCAAACCATTGCACCCCAATCTCTAACTATCCCACTAAGTAACACTCAAGTCCATGCTATAGAACAACCTCTTAAACTCACTGCTATGGAATTATATTGGGTATCTATCAAAGTCTTTTTTACCAAACTATACATAATCATTCCCTTACCAAGTCCTTCAGAATATTGAGATAAACTCCTTGTAACTTCATCTTGTCCTTCCCTTTTTCCATTGATAGTAATATTGTAGGCCCTTCACCTATTAATTGGTTTCAAGAGTTACATAGAGAGTTAATTGGATATGATATCGAGGATAATGTTTTTTAGAGGGCGTAAAACTGACATCAAGTAAATCATAAGATAACTAAGAACTAATTTGATCTAGGTTACACAGCTAAATAAAGACAACAACTTCCCTTTCTAAAAATTTATTTTTTATTTGAAATATGAAATCAAATTATCCCCAAGTGATGCCTTCCTATCTCTACCAAATAAATGAACCCTAAGGTACTGACTGGAAATTTCATAGACTTTGAAACCCAATTGCCCAAAAAATCCCATTTAAGCATGAAAAAAAGAGTCGACGAAGAAATTTTTTGAAATTCATTTCATTTACTAATTGACCAAAGGTTGATTAATCATCCAATATGCTCTTTAACTTATTGGCTTTTCTCATTAAGACTTTTCTAAATAGAAAGGTTTCATCTTCAAATTATCGATGTGTTAAGCATTGTTCACGATTAATAACATGAAGACATACTAAAGAGCCATAAACCTACACAATATTGACTTCCCTCCCCAAAGCATTAATTATTAGAATGAAAAGGAAAGGGGAGATGGATTCCCTTGCCGAAGACCCTTAGAAAATTCAAAAAACCCTATCAAACTACCATTAATCAAAACATAAAATTTGGTTCTAAAGATGTAATTAAATATCTAATTACACCAACTTTTATCAAAACCAAATATCTCCAACACTTTCATCAAGAATCTCCATTTGACTTTTTCAATGACAATGATGATATTCTAACTTGGGACAAAAACCCCATTCTCTCTAGAGTAGATCTGAAATGAAAGATTTAATCTTGAAACATATTAATTTTGACACTATTTTATAATTAGTATTGCAAAGAGAGATAGGTATTTAGTCATTAAAGTTGGGTTGGTTGGAACTTTTATGAAGTAGAGATATGAAGGTAGCATTTAAATCATTTTCCATAAGCCCTTTAACATGTATTCTTCAAACACTTCAATAATCTTAGCCCCCAAAATGGGCCAAGTAGTATAAAATAAACTAGTCATGAAACCATCTAGCCTCAGAGCTTTGTGATTTAACTTTGAAAACATGACTTTTTATTATTTCCTTCTTACTAAAGGTAGACATAAAAAGCATTTTTTTTTCATTAGTGATAAGTATGGGGATGAACATAGCCTTTCCACTTTGGAATGAAGATTAGATGCCTCAATGGAAGCCAGATGATATTCAAATAAACTCATTACCTCTTTCTATACATTGAAAACTTGTTTGATCTACTCACTAGTTGTCGAGCATATGGATCAATTTTTATTCAAAATTTTGTGCACTCTACTCAAAGAATGAAATAATTAGGTATTCCTATATTCGTCTTTAAGCTATAACTCTCGATATTTATATCTCAAATGGATTTATCCACTGGTGTGTAGAACTTTCAACTCTACATTCCATATCTCGATGCATTATTTGATGTGAATTCATTTTTTGGAAAATATGATCATCTTTCTACCCTTAACCTTATGAGCATACACCCAATAATATTTCAATTATTTCCACTACCAATACCACTTTAGAGGACGATTATAATACAACAAGGCTCCCTAAAGCTCCATCAACAACAATAAAGGAGCCCTTCTAGTTGACCAAAATCATACTTAACAACTAAGAGGCTTCATCACTATTTAGTTAGGTTTCTTATAGAAATAATATATATATGGATATTGAGACAATAATAAATGCTTAACCCATGTATTTTTTTAGGGTCATTGAGGCCCCTGAAATGAGATATGTGAGGTGATTTTTGTTGTGATTACATCACCAGGGTAAGTACATAGAGTTAGGGGCCAAAAAGTAGACACATTTTGCATTCAAATAGATTTCAACATTTCCATTTATGAGATTTAAAAGAATTGCATATGTGGTCTTGGCACATAAGATCAGTAATTATCAATCCAAGACCATATATGCAATTTCAATCTTTAGAACTATGTACATGGTATTGTTGTTATAAAACACATACATATAATAGTTTAGTATTAGATTGGCATGTAGAGTACATATAAATAAAATAAACATTTAAGTATAAGTTTACACTTAGATCTAAATTATACACAATCTATAAAATGAAATAATTGATGCATGTGTTTTCTTTGTGGGAGTGTTGTTATAAATTTACCCCATAATTGGAAATCATGTTGTGTATGCATTTGTGCATTAAATTATTTGTGTATGAATTAGGGGCTCACCAATGCATTTATCCTAGAGTTTATACCTTAAGGTGTGTAGAGGGAATGGGGTGGGATCGACTTATGGAACTTTGTGAGAGATGTTATCATACTTTTACATCATACCTAAATCCCTTCATGCATCCTTCATACCTCCTATGATGTTTCCTTGAAATCTTAAAACCTTAAAATATGGCTAAGTCTGAAACCCTGAACCCTTAGAATCTGACTAAGTCTCAAATATGATAGGATCCTCCAACATCTATAATTTGCATTATAGCTCCTAAAGATACAAAACCATTCTCAAACATACTCAAAGTATATAAATAAAATATAACTTTAATTATAAGAAATTAAACGTCCATAACTAAATGTAAAACCATGTACATGGTTTTAAAGACTAGTAGTATTATATTCTATGTACGTGGTAGTTCTACATATGTGGTTCATATATATTAATTAGTAAACACATTTTTTAAGGATTGAGAATGGCTTGGATTACCAATCCTTAGGCATGGACCTATAACATACATAGTTGAATGGATGTTTTCTACCAAAAATAAAAAAATACAACTTTGCCCATGCTAGACACTATCCATTTTATCGAATTTTTCCTTGAAAATAGTACTACAACATCAACTAAGTCTCCTCTTTCTATATATAAGTTTTTTTAATATTTTTATTGCTTTAAGGTTGTTGTTTATGTTTATTAACTAATTATGTCTTTTACAGTTCTATATGCCATGATTATTCATGTTCATCTTTTTTTATGTATCTTTTAAATCAATCATCAAAAATGGAAAAAAAATTACGGTTACAAATTAGACCTAATTCTATACACATTAAAAAATTAAATATCTATTTTTTGATATTTTTTGAGGTAGTTAGTGGTGGGTGCATGGTTGTATATACGGTTTTGATGATATTTCAAGGTATACTGACCTGTGAAATTCGTAAAAGAATTGTTAATTAATTAATTTTATAAAAATATAGGTTTAAAACTATATGATCTTAATAATATTTATACCTACCATTGGCGGGAAGGTGTTACAATCTTCAAAGGCTAGAAATAAGAGAGTGCCTTTTCATCTAGCAAAAAATAGTCCCAAGATTTCCTTTTTAGAGGAGAATCTTAGAGAGGTTCTAGATCAAGAGGATTGGATTTTGAAGAGAGGCATGATATGATGTTTCAATAGGATGTGGCCTTATCTTCCATATCTATACTAATGGATCTCTAAGCATTGGATTGTTTAGATACAAGGTAAAATTTAAATTCATCTCTATTCTAAAGGAAATTTTATTATCATTTTTGATTCAGAGGAGGACATAGATATAATCAATGAATTTTTTTTAGTGTGGGAACTATATGGGAAACATATGCTTTTTACAAAGCACAGGTATCCCACATTCAACCCTCTTACTAAAATTTTAAATTTTAGACCGACCTAGATTCAGTTACCTCATTTTTCCCTTAAATTTTGGGTACTTCTTTGCTTCAGATTATAGGACACTTATTGGGTGAATTATATGTTGTGGATTCTAAAACCATATATATGGGGCATATAACCTATGCTAAAATACTTGTTAATCTAGATATTACTAAGGATCTTCCTACACATGTTGAATTGCAAGTTAGGGATTAAACATGGTTACAAACTATGACTAAGAAGGTTTACCCTTTAGATGTTGAAGATGATTTGTAACTAGTCATTTTGTTAATAAATTATTGTGCATTAAATAAAATAAGGGAAATACACATCATGTTGAAGGTGAAAACCTTAAGTGATGACAAAGGGGGAAATAACTATTTAGTGGCAATTGTAGATCTTGCTAGAGGGGAAAGGCCTGATGGTGCTATAGGGCAAGTATATGGAAATAAAAAAGGTTATATTATATCAATGGCATGTTATAATGTGGCTAAATTTGTATTGGTATAAGCTAAAATAGGGGTTTTAAACCCTATTTTTGTGGATGTAAAAAGTCTTATAGGGAAGATTTATTCAATAATTTCCATATTGATTAGGAGCCCTAAAGGAAGATTTTATATTGTAGGCCCTGACCCAATGTTGATGGAGGTGGTTGCAATAGTTGGGTATAGATAGTATATAAGGTTTGGGACCATTTAACACCCTTCCTATGAAAAAACAATGACTAAAAAGGGTATGGTTAAGTCTTTAGCATTATAAATTCAACCCCATCATTATTTTTGAAAGCAGGGTGTTTAATGTGATTTTAGAATTAGAAGATATGCTAGATAGGTATGCAATGATTTACAAATTTTGAAGTATTTTGGCCTAGTCTTTGGGATCACCATGGATGGATCACCAATAAATGGAAAACTCTAATTAAAGGTAATATTGAAATTTGACCCTATGCTCAAGGTATTTTCATTGTTATTTTTTATTTTGATAAAGATAAAGACATTGATTTTAATTTTTATTGGCCTTGGGACAAGCACATGTTGATGATAACACCTTGGCATCTAGATTTTAACCCTCATAATAAAATGTTTAATATAAAACCAATCTAGGTTTGGTTACCAAATCTACCATATTAATTTTGGAATACTGGTATCTTTGAATCCATTGGTAGTGTTGTTAGATAACTTTGATATGCTGATTTTTAACGGAATAAAAAGGGTCATTCCACCTATGCTTGATTCCTTGTATAAGTTGATATTTCCAAGGAACTCTCAGATTAGATGGAGTTGGGTGTGAAGAATAAAACTTGGGTTCAGTTTATAGTTTAAGAAGACTTAACTTTTATCTGTTGTATATGTTTCCTTATAGGGAATTTGGTAAATGATTGTCCAAACACCAATCATAAAAGAGGAAATAATTGGTGGAAAGATGGAGAATTAGGGCAAGCAAAAGTCAAAGCTAGTGACAATAAAAGTGAAGAGTATGAAAACTTTGAGGTGGAGGTGATTACTAATGAAGATGAATGTAAAATAATAGAAATAGTACCAAAAACTCTTGTAAAATTTTTAGCTCCATATGGGGAAAAAGTGGTTAAGGATTAAATTTCTAATGATGGGTTAAAGGCTTGGTCTCCATCGAATCCTATTGTTGAAGGTGAATTTTTGCTAACAAGGATCCCATTAGTAAATCATACCCTACGAAATGATTTGGAACTGTCCATTCCTATTTTCCCTAATTCAAGTAAAGGAAGTGTGTGGATAATGGTGAGTACCAAAAGGAAAGGAAAAGGTAATGAGAAAGAACCTTTGAACATGATCCTTAGACTAAAATGTAAAATGTTTCCATAGGGTCTTAGATGTTTTTTATTTTTTTAATGTTATTGTTTTTTTGTGTTTTTCCCTCTATCATAGGGATTATTATATTATTTCGTCAGTAGATGTTGTCTCTTTTATTTATTATCTTTGACAGCCACTAGTAGAGGCATCCATACAGTCATTCATTGATATATATTTTCCGCTCCTTTGTTCCAAGTTGTGGGGCCTATCAACACCCTCCATTTTATCCTTAATAAAAAAATAGGGGGAATTCCTAGTAGAAAGATGATAGTTATGAATATCTAATTGTCCAAGCAAACAAGCAAGGTGAAAGTGTAGATTTAGTTATAGAGCCTCTGTTGCCAGCTCCTTTAGAAAATAAAAAGGATATTACACCCATTTAAGAGGATTTTATACTAAAGGAGATAAGGGAAGAAATAAATATGAAAAAAGGGTAACTAAATGAGAATTTTTGTGTTCATGTCTCTATAAATAACCTTCGATATTTAGATTCATTTAGATCACTATTCCTATTTCCCCTGATTGGTGATGGGGGAAATTAGATGGGGTAACAAAAAGAGAAAAGTTCACTTTAATAAGGACTGTGAACCATTGAATATGACCATTCTAACTAGAAAATATAATTATTTAGAAGGGACATAGTTTTATGCTTTAGTTTTAGTTTTGTTGTTGGTTTTTAGTTAGTTTACAACCTCTCTATAGCTTATCTGATATGTTGATAGAAGAGGTGTATCTTTGTGCTTTAAATTTTCTATCTTTTTCTCTGATGTAAAAGGGAAGGACTCCATTCAAATCCCTAACTTTACCAATATCAAAAAAAATCTAGATGGTGTTTTGAGGTGTGTGGGGGAGGTGTGTTCTGGTTATATTAGTAAACAATAACACATGTTAAAATTTAGCATTTTCCTCCACAAAAACCTTGGATAGTGGTTTCCTCTATGAAGACATCAAATCATGGTTTCCTATGAGGAATGTTTGAAAAAACCCTTTATTGAAATATTATGCACCATCGAAAGGCAATCACAACATGAAATATATAGTTAATATATTTAAAGTTATATAACATATTAAGACATCTCACATTAATGTTTTTTATTCATATAAATCATTACCAATAACCATATAAGATAATCATCAATATATCTCCATCCTCAATAGCTTCAACTACTTGACTTAAGTCACACCAAATTAACCCCTTTAGCTAATTATGCTAAAAACATGTTTTATTCAGACCCTACAACCGTTTAATAGGATGAAAAAAAGTGTTATTAATTAATTACAAAATAGGTTTACTCTAAATATTTCAGTTGTAAGATCCCCTCTATGGACTTGTGTGTGAGAATAGGATCTCACCCCCAGTTCATAGAGGTAGAGAATCTAAAGAAAACTTCCCAACACCAATACTCCACATGTAACACATGCCATTATAACCATATTTTAAATAAAATATTATAGTTTGGTTTATAATATCATCTAAGTTCTAAGCTTTAAATATAAATAGTTAAAAATCATGGTGGGGTACCTACACTGTCAATTTTCCATAATCTATGAGTTTCACATTTTTTTCCATGAGGGTTTTCATCTTTAACAAATAACTATTAACTAATATATAAATGTAATTAATTAACCGATGTTATAATCCAATTAAAGAAATAAAATCATCTAAACCATGCACATATTTAAAATAAAATGTCCCTTGCCTCAAAATTAGAAAATGATAGCAGGTTTTTTACTTAAGTGATTTCCATTGACAACTTCTTCATTTCATTCCTCTATAGTCAATCTCCTTCTCATAATTCCTTTATCCTTACTTATTATTTCTATTCTCTCCCACTTCATCATTTCATGTCACCAATTTTGAGTTATCTCATCCCCTTCTAAATAGTCAATAGAAATCCACAAATGTATGTATTAATTGTAGTCTTACTTCACTTCTCATTTACCCAACTGAATAGGGTTATAAGGCCATGTAGATTTTTCATAATAACATCATGCATTTGTTTAAGTCATCCTAATAAAAATTCACAAATCCTATTTTTATCCACAACTCAAGTTTTGCCTCAAACATCATGTAAAACCCAATCCATGTGAAATGAATTAATTAAGTTTTTTGATCAATTAAAATTTTCACTATATAATCATTCCATTAGACAATAATTAAACTCTATATTAATTTAATATTCTAATGGTTTCATAGTGTACTCCAAGTTATTCAATACACAATACAATGTGGTTAAAAGCTTCCTCTAATTTTATTGACCCATAAAATGAGGTATGTTATGTTATGTTTCTTTTTTTTTAATTCACAAAACACTTTATGGAAAATATCCCAACCACTATGCATTGAGACTAACTTATTAAAAATATGGCAAAGTAAGAAATACAAGAATAATAATTTATATACAAGTATGAATATGACTATGAAAGAGAACTATGA
>JARHVA010000234.1:2410000-2437500 GCA_037957365.1 Torreya grandis | reverse complement strand
GGGTACCTATCAAAGCCATTTTTCCAAAAATTATAGTTTATTCATTGAAATCCCTATATTAATAATCATCTTCATTGCACAATTTCCTCAGGCAAAGCTTAGCATTACAAGTTGTGGCATAAGAGAAGATTGAAGATGTAGGAAATTTAAAATTCTAAATCTTAACTATCATGTAGATGATTTATCAAAAAGTAACATAGTGAATAATTTGTAAGGCTGAAATTATGTGCTATTCTTTCCAAACCATCATCAAGGAATATAAGGATAAGGTGGGTGATGTGATGGAGAAGTCAATGAAAACTACAAATGTCCTGGATATTTAAATTCAAATGGTATCTAAAGTATATGACTCTTTAGGAATAAAAAAATCAATAAAATGGATGACACTTTGATATCCAAAGTAAGGTTTTAGATCATGTGCAAGTCATTTAGGACTACATTCCAAAATCAAGATAAATAAATGTTAGACATGATCAAAAATAGAGCACTAGGATTCCATGTTGAAGTGATTAATAAAATAAAGTATAATAATGTATTTTAAAAATTCACAAAATATCCTTTTGGAATGCATTTTATTTCTAATTGAAGTTTTCTACTTTAGAATCTAATAAACCCCTATTTTATTGTGTATGTATAATCATCTTAGTCACTTATATATCATGTGTAAATTCATGCATTCATTATAATTGAGGTTTAGATTAGTTGAAAGGGTCTTATAAGAGTCTTTATAAAGTGTTGGATTGATATAAGAAGTATTATAATGTATGAAAAATTGATGAGAAGTTCTCGGCTTCTAAACTTAAAAAAAACCTAAAATAGGGTTTATTGGCACTAAAAGAGTCATAAATTTATTTTCAACTAATGGAATTCAATCATATTTTGTATGGAGGCTAAAGATCCTGTAGATAAACTATTCCAAGATTTAGATTGTTGAATGATACATTGTGAAAGAATTAATGGGGGATTGTCACAATGTTTCCTACAGGTGTTCAATTATCAAAACAATCAAGAACGGTTTTGGGTGAAATTTCTTGTAGATGAAGTTAAAATATTATTTTGATGTTTGAATACCTTTTTATATCACTAAAAAACCTTGAATAAGTAGTTTTTAGGTAGATCAAGAATCTTATTAGAGATTTAACCTACTTAGGGTCAATTAGGCCTAGAGACCTAAAAAATATAATTGCTCTAGAATTATTCTTTTTAAGAAACCACTAAAATAAGATTGGTTTCTTAACAATAGAGTTTAACACTAAATATTAAAAGTAAATATAAGATACAACCTAAGTATTGAAAGAGTCAAAATCACCATTCTTAAGGCATAATTGCTATAAATTAATCTGGTAGCGGTTGGGTGTTGAATTAAGGTCTTAGCTATTCAAGTGACTTGGTGAAAGGTTTAAACTCATACAAAGGATTATCTGAATTAAATAATATTATAATAAGCCTTTCATTGATTATCAAGAGGGACTAAGTCAAAAACATAGGTTTCCAAGTTGTAAATAACCTATATGAAATTTCAAAATGATTGTCTCTTAAAGTTGTCAAATTGTTAAGGGATTTAATAAAAGAAGAGATCCATCAAGTGACATCATGTTTCAAACTTTAAGTTTAGATATTAAGCTAGTGTATCAATTTAATAACATGCACCTAGTTTCAACCCTTTTACGTGTTATTTGAGTGACGCAGACCTCAATTACAATGGAACCATTATGGAATGTATGATGAACTACTTTGAAACTATGGATTGTCTAATTTTGAATCCAAGAGATAGGAATGCATGGATGTTTCACTCACTATTCCCACATAAAAAATCTAACGATGAATAAATTGAGGTTTGGGATCTATGAGATTGTAGTAAATTTTAAGCTTTCCTAATGAGTTGGCATACTGAATTTATAAGTCTAGCAATCACTCTTTAGTTCATGTTTAGTGTAATTTCATAAACTTCTAAATCTTTAAATGAACACCAAATAAATATATTTTAAATTAAGATAAGTGATATAATATATATATATATATATATATATATATATATATATATATATATATATATATATTCCTTTCAAATTGAAATAGACAAAAAGTATTAAAATTGGGTGAGTTGGGTTGATCTAAACTTTGTTCAGTTTAAGACTACCCAAAATTACAATTGTCACACATTCATAGTGGGCACATGATCCATTATTATTAATTCAATAAAAAAAATGACAAAAAAAAAAAAATTAAAAAATATTGTACTAAAATTAAACTTGTTAATTCAATGATCATGTCAATCATGAACATAATACTTCAAAATGTATATTTGGAAAAAAATAAATACATAATATTTTACTAAATATTATCATGTCCAGTCAATTATACATCATTATACATAAATACTAACTTTCATATGAAAAATTATTATCTTAACTTATAAAATTAGAAAATAGCAGTCCTTTATTTTTTATAGTCACTTTTTAGTTTCCAGAATTTATGTCAATCCATTTACTTCCATGATAAAATACCAAAATGTTAAATTTCAATTTTGTAGTTATAATGGAGTCCATCATAGCAAATTAGAGGGTGGGGGGGGGGGGGGGTTATTTACTTATGATTAACAAAAAACCAATCTTAATTTGAGGGAGAAAACAATATTGACCTAAATATTTCACAAGAAAGTCATAAACAAATATAGTTTTTCACACAAATGTATGGAAAATAAAGAAAAGATTCCAATCCTATTCAAGATTGACCTCCCAAATGGAGTTCTTAAGAACCCATTTCTTCAATTGAACACTCCAACATGGCAGACAAAGGGGAGAAACTAACCCAATGAAATGGAAACACAAGAAGCAATTACAACAATATAACCTTTAATGTATCAACTCTAAATTGAGATTTAGATCATATTATGGAAAACATATCATAAATGTAGTGGTATAATTGTAAAATATTATGTAATACATATCTTTTAATGTAAAATTATACTATAAATTTATATCCCAAAACTGTGAAATTAATGCAAGCACCATGAGATTTGTGGTCCAAAATATGTTATCCCCACTAGAACTATGAAATTATAGATAAATACAAGCCTTAAACTAATATAAAATTAGGAAAACCACACTTTTATAGTATGGGTGATGTGAATTACTTAGATATCAAATTCAAATGATAATAAAACATAATGAACAACCTCCTCTATATATCCCATGTTTTATAGTATAAATTTGGTGTTTAAACTGATAAATTAGGCACCCCTCAATTAGGATTGTTATGATACATATTGTAAAATAATATTTTCATTTCTTCATACAAGGTTATGGAAAATATATATGTCCTGCGTATAACTATATTCTAAGATAAAATTATAAGGCATTTCTAATATGAATATACTATTTATGGTTTGAGGAAACAATTGATAACCTTCAATTTTGCTATAATTATTGATGGTATTAAATTAAACTATTCACACTACTAGTTCTAATTAATGGGTTTAAGGATCCTTGTGATAATAATGTAGACAATGTGGTTATTTAAAGTAATTCTAATATATTGTGTGACCAAATGTCTACAAGGATTTACATAAGAGATGAGAAGCTAACCACAATTCATAGTCAAGCAATGCTACCTGTGTGGCAGTTTGTTGATGTGAAGACCAAATATGTTTAGGATGTTGGGGATGTGAGAGTAATGGTGAAGTGGGGTGCACCAAGTAGTGGTGGTGCTTCATCTAGTGTTAATAGTGTGTTATATCTAGTTATGCAGGTATAAAACACTTTGAATGAGTATCATTTTCCATGTGTAGAGTTAGATTTGAATATAAATGATCAACAAACTACATCATCATTTACAGTACAACTATGGCATTTTTCTAGTGATTAAAGATCTGATATTGTGAGATGAAAAAACATGCAACTCTATTTTAGATTATATGAGGACTCAATATGGCATAAAGGTTGGTTTATGGAAACTATTTTTCTTATTTGTAGTATTATCCTTTTATGTGTTATGTGTATCATATTGGGGTATTACAAGGGGAGTAGGAAGGATCAAATGAATGTTTATAAAAATAATGAATTGAGGGATCTCTCTTGTAGAGAGTTATAACAATGTGAAATTTTTATTATGCATTTGAAAGTATATTCTATTTGTTGGCTTGATTTGCACACACATTGAATCTTATTTTTGAAATGAGTTGATTAGATTCTACCCCATTCTATGACAATGACTATAAATTCATTTCAATCATGTCTAATTGATAAAATGATCATAAATATAATAATATTAATTTTGAATTGAATTTATTAGCTTCTACCCCATTCTCTTCTAATGACTACAAATATATTTCAATCATGTATACTCACTAAAATGCCCCTATCTTAATTATCATTTTGATCTCGCTTCTTCATCTTCATGTCTATGAATAAGCAGTACATATGTAAAACTTAAGTAGTTTGAATTCTAATATTATGATGTTTATGTATTGATTTTCCAATATTCAAAGAATGGTTGATAAAAAAATGCATGTATTGGTTAATGATCAGTGTAAAGGGAGAGATGTTTATATCAAAAGCATGTTATTAAGTCATGGAAACATCTTGACAAGGTTATATGTTAGGTTTATAAAATATTATGCTGGTATACATTATTATCATTACCTTACCTTGACAGACAGTCTTAGCTTATGTTTGTACTTACATGAGGAGATAGTTGTTTCTATGGAGGTCAATTCAAAAGTTTTTGTTTTAGAGATGAAAGGGAATAAATATATTAAATGAGGTCTTCTAGTTAAACTACATTAATATGCCACCTTATTGTATCCTTTATTTCATGATATTGACATTCATTATGGAAATAAATGTATCAAATAAGGAGTAACAAGGGAGGAATGAAATAAAATAAGGGAAATTAGTTTGATTAAGCCTAATATTATAACATTACAAGACATTCTTATAGACCAATATTATGATATTGTGTCTAGTTTAGGAGTGGATGACATTATCACCGATGTGTACCACTATCTATTGCTATGTATTACACTATTTATGTTCATTTTTGTAGTGTTACTCTAGATTATTTTGGGGGAGGAAATGTAAAAATGATTTAATGTGGTGAACATTATATTTTGATATGTGTAATATATTAGTCAAATTACAACTAACTTATATTTGATTGTGAAAATATGTGGTCTCTTCATTACCATGTTATTATGCATTGATGACAACATTTGCTTATGATCTACCAATAACTATCATGACATACATTCCAATTATGTAGCAATAAGTACATGTTATAATGATGTTTTTACTATATTTTAAATATGAATTTGTGGCATATTCTAATATTTTAAAGTACTATATATCCAAACAATGTTTAAATAAGTTTAATATAACATGTGTCTAAAATTATTATACATGTCAATAATGTATAGTTGGTCATAAATTTTAATTGCATGATATGCCCTTATCTCCCACATGTTGAGGTAAGCATATGAATAAATATAACACTACAATTTGTATTTCTTTGATGCCTGTGAGGTGCTTTTCCATTATTCCCAATATACCCTTCCCTTAATCATAGGCGTGTTGTCCCTATGCACAAGAGGAATATAAACCAGATATGATTATAAGTCTAACAAGAAAGATATAGTCTCGTAAAATCATTTTATGTTTAAAAAAAGGTACATCCAAAATATATAAGGTAAATGGTAATTTAAAACTCTGTTACTATGGGACATAACCACAAAAGTACCAAAAATAAAAAACTAACAACCTAATGCATAGTAAATAAATAGTTACAAAACTAAAAAATAATTTGGATCATAAGTGACACAACATGTCATACAAGCCCAAAACCCCTTTGTGCTTCTATGTAGTTCATAAAAGAAAAAATGACTATGGGGGTAAATTTAGTGACTACATATTTATATTTGTATCAAAGCCATAAATGTGTGTCATGCTCAATCTACATTACATACATCATTTTAATATTCCAACAAGGTTAAATACAGTCACCACATAGAAACATAGGAGTTCAAAGATGGATACAGAAACCAAGGGAAGTGAGTGTTGTTGTATTGCCTCATTTTGATATGTGAAAATTTGAACTACATATGAATATATGTAACACTAAAAATTATATTTCTTTTATGTATGTGATGTAATTTAATATTATTACTAATATACCCTTAATTTACTAGTGGAGAGTCCCAAAACCCCTTTGTGCTTCTATGTAGTTTGTAGTAGAAAAAAATGACTGTGGAGGTAGATTTAGTGACTACATAATTATATCTATACCATAGCCATACATATATGTCATTCTTAATATGTGTTACATCATTTCAGCATTCCAATGGGTTTAAATATAGTCACCACATGGAAATGCATTAGTTCAAAGATGAATACAAAAACTGAGGGGAGTGAGAGTTGTCATATATCCTCATTTTGATATGTGCAATTATAAATTACATATAAATAGATGTAGTACTATAAATTTTATTCTTTTGGTGTTTATGCGTTAATTTACCATTATTACCAATATACCCTTACTTGATTCATTGGTGGACAAGCTCAAAAACCCTTTATGCTTCTATGTATTTTGTAGCATAAAAAATGACTATGGTGGAAAATTTAATAACTGTATAATTAAATTTGTACCATATCCATACATGTGTGTCATTCTCTATTTGTGTTACATACTTCATTTCAATATTACAATGGGGTTAAATACAATCACTACATGAAATGTAATAATTGATTTTCAATCTTTGTTTGAAGTTGTTCAATGGAAATAGGTTTTAAACACTATTATGCATGTTAATAATGCATTATTGTTCATATATTTTAATATTTGATCATTCATGGTTTTCATTTTATATTAACTAAATCAAATGTTTTTGATAGACACTACAATAGATGGTGTATATGTGGGATGCTATCATTCACCTTCCTTTGCAAGAGGAAAATGATGGTCTATTTGATTGTACTAATATTAAGTGGGAAACTTTTCCTAAAAATAATGAGGAAGGCATGTGGGTTGTTTGGTTGGTTACTAATAGGGTGGAAGATTTCATAAAAGCAGGATCAAGAAGGAAGTCATTCCCTACAAATTTTCACGTCTCCTATCGCAGTAAAAAGGCACTCCAACCTAGCAAGCATAATAGGGTTACTGCCACCTTTGAATATGTCATGTACGTGACCTGTTACTCTATACTACAGCTATGGGTGTATTCATATATTATTGTGTTCTACTTGTACATATTTTATGTATATAAGTTTTAATTGCATTATGTTTCACATGTATAACTTTTACATACATATATTGTTGTTCATATGGTCCTGAGGATTTTCAAGAATTGGATGCTCTACCAAAATACATGTCAGTAGTGCCAAAGATAGGAAAAGGTAGATCACCATGATAAAAACATTTAAGATGTGGTTATTAGAAACATTTTATCACACACCGAATGGATATTAGACCCAATGATGTGTTTGTCACATACTATTAGGTAGAACACATGGACAAGCAAGGTAATCACTATTATGACTAACAATATGAACAGTTCAATGGGGAAGAAATGTTTTTATGCATCGTACATCAACTCCCATCTAAATTAATGGGTTCATATGGTATTATTATTGGGAATGTCTATTAGTTCTATCCATATTACACACCATGAGATGGTTCATGATAAATTAATGACATTTAATGCTTAAACAAAGTGGGATGATTTCCTCAATACGGATGATATATATAAAAGATAAAGAAATATCAAGGAGACTAAATATATTTATAGTCCTAATGATGTTGAAAATGTTCAAAAGTGGGCACTATAAAATCCTAACAAGTAGTTTGTCTATCATGGATATAATGTTGGGGGGATAAACGAGGATGGGGAAATTCCCTTCATATAAGGCATCCAACTCCCATAATAACTAGACTGATTGTTAAGATATGGGAAGTCCAACTTATTTGAGATGGACTCAACCTTTGGCATAAATTGAATTAAGGTATGTTTTTTATAATTTTAATAGTACTTGATAATATAAATATTTCATATGTTGAAAGCACAATTGTTTTTTTTATATCTACATATAGTTCCATTTGTTATTGGATTGTAACTAGTTTACAACCTATCTGTAGCCTATCTTGTCTCTCAATGGAAGAGTTGTATCTTTGGGCTTTAAATTTTCTATATTTTTCTCTGATGTAAAATGGAAGGGCCCCATTCAAAACCCTAACTTTACCACTTTAAAAAAAATGGATGGTGTTTTGAGTTATGTGGGGGAAGTGTGTTATGGTTATATTAGTGACCAATAATACATGTTAATATTTTAGTGTTTTCCTCTATAAAAAAAATAGATAGTGGTTTTCTCTATGAAGACATCAGATCATGGTTTTCTATGAGGAATCTTAAAAAAGAATTTTTTTATGGAAATATTATGTACCATTGAAAGGCAATCAAAACATGAAACATATAGTTAATCCATTCAATGTTATATAACATATTAATATTACTCACATGCATATTTTATATTAATATAAATCATTATCAATAACCATATAAGATAATCATTAATATATCAATCCTCAATAGCTTTGAATACTTCACTCAAGTCATATCAAACTAACCCCTTTAGTTGATTATGCTAAAAACATGTTTTATTCAAACCCTAAAACCATTTAATAGAATGAAAACATAATTATTTTTAAATTATGAACTCCATTTTACTCTAAATATTTTAATAGTAATATTCCCTCTATGGTTTTGTGTGTGAGATTAGGATCTCACCCCCAAGTCCATAGAGGTATAAAATCCAAAGAAAACTTTTCAAAACCAATAGTCCACCGACAACACACTCCATTATAACCATATTTTCAATCAACTATTATATTTTTTTTTACAATATCATCTCAATGTTGAGCAACATAGATAACTAAAAATCACGGATTGAAGGGGAACCTAGACTATCAATTCCCATAATTTATGAGTTTAATAATTTTTTAGATGAGTGTTTTCATCTTTAACAACCAAATATTAAACAATACATTCATGGAATTAAATATCCCTATTACAATCCAATTCAAGAAAGAAAATCATCTAAACCACACATATTTAAAATAAAGTATTACTTGCCTCAAAATTGGAAAATGATAACAAGTTATTTACTTAAATCATTTCCGTTGACAACTTCTTTATTTTCTTCCTCTATAGTAAACATCCTTCTCCCACTTTATTATTTAGCTAAAGAAGGCAATTAGTCCATCATAATCATAAACATAAAATAACTAGTAATATTAAAATAAGTTAATATATTAAGTGAACTACTACTTTTATATCAAAATATAATGTAGAATTCATCACATTAGTATACAACACATAACCATTTAAATGGTGAAACTCATATTTAAAATGTTAATCATCATGATTTAGCTAATCAAAATAGTAATTTAACAGAAATATGTAATCTAAACAACATTCTATAACCACTAAAGTTAAAATAAATTATCATAGTCATAATGTTTTCCATTAGGTTGATGTGGGAAATAATAATTTATCAGTAAAGAAATGGTGGTAAGATTATTTCTCTTAACATGACAATCATGAATATGACTCAATAAACCTATTATTCTATTGAAAACTATGATAACTAATACATCAATATCTCTTAGTTACACTAGGGCAAGGAAAAATATGTGGAAAATACACCAATACCTTTCATATGTTGTCAAAATGTGGGATTCATGATAGATAAAAAAAACTTATTTTGAAGTATATGTTGTGCTTGAAACCACATATTCATTTAGAAATGAATTTTTTAAGAAATATCTTCAAAGTTTACATTAATTAAGTTCCAAACTTATACTTACAAGTAGGACTCAAAATTCACCTTGGGAAGGTTTGAATTTTGAATCATCCATAGAGATAAAAATTAATATGGGAGAATCATTTTATTAAAAATCTAGGACATGTTGGCTCCTAGTTTTACACCTCTTATGTTTATCCTTGCACACTTGAATAAAATGGAAACAAAGATGAAAACCCCACTAGTATGTCACTATAGTCAAGGGAGGGTTTAGCATCAATAATGGATCAAATGTAGACAATGATTGAAAGGCATTGATACAGGGTATGGTCATCTCTCTACTAGTTTTGGCTCTGCCTGAACCAAGGTCAGAGGACCTATGGGGTAGCTTGCTCACATGGAAATATTTTTCAATTCAACCTTCATGGGGATTTTTATCACAAGGGAACATAAATGTGACCAGTGGATAACCAAGCTTGTTCAATCCACCCAGGAAGGGTTGTCACACATAATGAACAAATACACTAACTCACATGTAAGATACTAAAGATAGGTAGGTATATGACTACAACTTTCATTATAAATAATATTCAACAAGAGGGGTCAAATAGAAAATTGAAACACTATGCTTTAAAGCATAAAATGGATATGCATGTTAGGTATGAAAGATTTTAAGCATTTACAGGGCAAATAACACTTAATATATGCAAAGAGTGTACTATTTGTAGGGTAGGATAGGGTAGGATGGTGAGATATTTATATTAAAAATGGTGGTGTGTTGGTGGTTTTAAAATAACATGGGTACTTTCAAACATCCATAACATCATTCTTTAGTGAAGATGTAGAAAAAAATCAAATGCAAGAAAGTGGGAACTACCAAGAGTAATTTGTAATTATTGGTACCAATGAAGTACAAATACTAGAATGATTTTAAAACCATAGAAACATACATTAAAACTATAATCTCACATACTTTTTCCAATTGAATCCATAAACCTAGAGTGCCCTAACAAGTCATTCAAAAACATATCCTAAAATAACATAGAATGGGTTTATAATATATATTCATGCTTAAAATGACAATAGATAATGAACACAAACCCAAATTTCTAATTAGCATAACTTATAAAACATATTACTATACTTCATAAACAGGATATATCAAAGAATGAAAAACATTTTTATTAACTTGAAAAGATATATTACACACATCAATTTTTGAAAATGTTTCCATTTTGGACAAGGGAGACATAAACATGATCTCAAATGTTGATAATGGCTATACACTTGCAACCACCTTAGCAAGGGAGACAAGATCTACACATAGCATTTGACCCCAATTTTTTTTATAGAACCTAGACTTAGATAAAATGAACACCCAATAACAACAACCTAAAATAGAAGAGAAGCCTTCTATTTATATATTTTTTACCCCTTCTTTTACAATCCAAGAATGGGGGTTGTATTTTGCAATTTTCAAAACTACAATAAAGACCATAAAGTTCTACCAAGATTTTCCCAACTAGAAAAACCATTTACCCTACCTATAATCTTTACCCATTTGAATTAAAATCATTACTCTAATGTCCTCTACAAGGAATGATGAATATTTGGATTAAATCCTTTAATTTCTTGGCTGTAGATGCCTTTTATATGAGTTAGAAGTTAAAAATTCATGGTGGAGGATAAACAAACCCCTTGTATTTTGTGAAACTACCTAAATATGCCTTTGACCACTTGCTTACATATCTAGAACCTCCTGGATAACTTCCCTTCCCTTTGTTCATGCCATGAAACAACTTGCTCTTGCAAGGATGGTAGATAATATTCTAGATCCATGGCTATTTAGATGATCTTCCTCTAATGGCCCACCTTGGCCTTGAAAACCTACAATTTCTCTCTCATGGAGGAGCTTATACAATCACAACAATGAAAAATGCAAAAAACTTAGGTCATTTTACCTTTTTGCTTTTCGGCTCCAATTTAGTTTTCAACACCTTGCATTTTACATTTTTCCCTTTTTCAATTTTCCCTTTTACAAATTTAATTTTTCACAATTTACAATTTTTACATTTGTCTTTAGTAAATTTACCTATCATGGGGTTTCCTCTATATTTTTAATGCATAAATTCATTATTTTCACCTTTTGACCTTTTGGAGAAATCTTGGCCCCTTTTTCAAATCTACAATTTTCAAATTACAAAGTTGCAATTTGCACTTGTAGTTCCCCTTAAGGAATCTAGAACTCCAAATACATTTTGTAATTTTTCAAAATTACAAATTACACTTGGGGTTTCCATTTCCCTTAAAAGTTCCTTTTTGGCAATCTAAAACTCCAAATGCATTTTGAAAAGTTGTAAATTTCACTTGGGGTTCTTGTTTCCCTATAAATCATCCTTTAGGGAAATGAGAACTCCAATTAAAATTTTCAATTTTGTAAATTTTCAAAATTACAAATGGTGTTAATAGTTCCCATTTAAAATTTTGCAATTTTACAAATGGCCTTAACAGTTCCCATTTGCATTGGGACCCTATGTTGACTGGCATTGATTGGAAGAGATGGGAGATCCCATGCAATTTTCATAAGTGAAAAATTGAAAAATTGTATTTATCCTCACCATAGAAACCCCAACAACATTCCCATATGTCCAATCATAATTAATTTCCTAGAAAATATTCTCATTAATTAAAGCAACCTCAACTCTTTCTCTTTTATGTTAATTTACGTTAAGAGGTTTGTCTATGTTATTTGATGAGTAAATGGCTCCCGTTGAGATGGTTTATAAATTTTACATGTCCATCATGCCATCAAGATAAACAATTGTACCCTTTTTGCATTTGACTTCTTCCCACTCATTTCTTCTTTGTGCTTCATGGAATCCGAATATGGTTATGTAATTTCCAACTTATGAGAAGTTGAAAATGTGTTATGGGATT
Organism: Torreya grandis; assembly: GCA_037957365.1. Taxonomy (NCBI): domain Eukaryota; kingdom Viridiplantae; phylum Streptophyta; class Pinopsida; order Cupressales; family Taxaceae; genus Torreya; species Torreya grandis. The sequence goes on along the minus strand of JARHVA010000234.1, from coordinate 2,424,772 downwards.
CTACCTTTCACCATCCATATTTATGTATTTGAATCCTATAGGATCCAAAGATGAGAGTACATTTGGCATGTTGACATTTCACTATTTGCTTTTAGCAAATGTATTTTCCACGGACTTTGTATATTCCTTTTGTAATTATATTTCACCACTTTTGGCCCCATTAAACTCTATACCACATTTTTTAATTTCCTTTCTACATCTTCCACTTCCAACAGAGCTATAAGACCTGTTTTACAATTACTTTTTAAACCATATACCTCTGATGGACTTTACCCACCTCTCTAGTAATTTGCTACAGTCAACCTGAAGTCAACATGAAATTATCTGCTGGGTTATACACATTTTATCTTTGTCTTCATAATCTTTTAAATGTTTACATGGCATCTTAAACACTTATGTGGGTTGTGGAATGTACACCCTACCTTTTCATACTCCTCCAGCCATATAGACATAGAAACCTCCATGATGATGCCCTATCTCAACTATGCATTTTTTTATAAACCCTATTATGTTTCATGTACTTCCCCCATGTGGGATTTAATCTCTTAATAAAGGCTTAAAATTACTTAGCACAATTTTAAGTACTAATATTAGCTTTTTCCTAGGTATGGACACCCCCTATAGGTGTGCAAAGAACCACAAAACATAAGAATAGGTGCTAATACATTGGTCCACATAGTCAACATTTGAATAATTTAAGAAGAAAACACCCATGGAAACTCACCAAAAGAAGGTAGATTGATAAAAATAGATCAAGAAGATCTAGAAATGAACACATGATAAAACAACACAAAAGGAAACTATACGAGTAAGGCCCAAAGTAAAGGGATAACAAAGAAACAAAATAATAAAGTGATAAAACTATATACTATACAATAATGTACATAGTTATTGACTCAATTACGAAAGTGTTTCAGATGCCTTACATTGATTGAAAGCTACAATATTTAACCATTTAGGTCTTTCAATAAAAAAAGTGTGTTTCCCAATCAGTAGTCAATGGAATAGGGACCCATCCACAAGGCATCAAATTTTCCATGCTTGCCTTTCTCCTCATACATATTGTCCTAAAGTAGAACTAGATCACCTACTTCAAATGCTCCTAGCTTGACCTTCCTATCAAATATCTTTTTTTAGCTTTTCCTTGAACTTGAGATGTCTTTCATGAGCTTGTCTTCAAATTTCATCAAGCTAAATAATATGGTTCATCCTACTTTCATAGTGGTTAATTTGTTCATCATCTTCTATCTGTTTCATGAGATGATAGGTTAGAAACTAAAAATTCAAGGTAAAACTACTTGATCTCCATGAATAAGATTAAAATGGATTTTGCCTATTGCTCTCTTAGACATATTCCTATCAACCCATAAGGTAAACTTTAGTTGTTTACCCCACTTTTTATTATTTGTTTCTAAATTTTTTCTAATGATTTTGAGCAATTTCTTGTTACTAGATTTTGCTTTCCCATTCCTTTGAGGGTTATAGTTAGAAACATAGGTCAATTCAATCCCATATTCTTTACATAATGCCACTAAGGGTTTAGCTTTAAAGCTCATGTTATTATCAGTAATCAATTTGATGACACATCAAATCTACAAATAATCTGATTCAACAAAAAAACCATAACTAACTGGTGTGTTGCTCTCTTTGTAGGGACCGCTTAACCCATTTTGTGAATCAGTCAGTTGTAGCTAGTATACATATATGTCTAGCACTTGATGAATATTTCCGTAATGAAATCCATTCCCCATTATCTAAATGGGCATTCAATCATCATAGGTTGAAAAGGAAGAGAACCATAAGCTTTCATCCTTCCAGGAAAGCACTAATATTTCTCATACTTTAAGACTATCTAAGAAACATCTTTGAATAATGATGGACACCAATAACTAGCTCTTAAGATTTTATGAGCTATAACTTTAGGTAAAAAATTGCCACCACATACTCCACTATGGAAGTCTTCAATTAGGTCATTAGTTTATTCTTCTAGCATGCATCTTAGGAGAACCCCATCTAGATTCTTCCATGCAAGTTCATTATCAGTCAAGATGTATATTTGGGAAACAAGATTAAGATTCATCTTTTGATTCTTGTCCTAGGGAGACAATTCATATTTTTAAAGTAATATAAAATGTTAGTATACCATAGAGACATGCTAACCTGACTCAAAGAATCATCAATATTAAAAATAATAGTGTTTACCTCAATGGATTGCAAATTGGTCTTAGCCATAAGTTTGGATAGACCCATCCCTCACACTAACTTGGTGGTTTGAATATCCATGTCATATTATTATAACTTGTTGACCCACCTACATCTCTTCCTAGATACTTCAATCTGAGTTAAAATGTGATTCACCATGGTATGCAGGACATAAAAAACAATCTTTGAACTCAGAATATAAGGCCTCAACATCTTGGTAGCCTTCAAGAGACCAAAATATTGCTTTTCCATGATGGTATAATCTAGTTCAACACCTTTCATAGATTTGATAAATAAAGCTATGAGATGCTCATGACAATCTTCATTCTTGTGCAATAAGACAAGAACAATAGTATTATATGATGCGAAAGAGAATATCTGAAATGGCTTAGTGTAAGTAGGGCTAGCCAAAAGAGGGGCAGCCTTTAAATCTCACTTGATGACATTAAATTCTTGCATGGCCTTCTCCTACCACTTGATGGTCTAGTCCTTCTTTAGCATGCAATTAATAGTCAAAGTAATCTCTACAAAATTAGACACAAACCTCTTCATGAAATTGATTTGCCCAAAGAAAGACTAAATTCCTTTCTTGGACTATGAGATAATCACTTTGTCAATGGATTCTACCCTTTTTGGGTCAATCATGACACCATCCTTAGACACTATATGTCCCAACAACTTAGCCTTTTATACTCTAGAGTGGCACTTCTTATGATTAATCAAAATGCTAAACTCTCTGCATCTAATAAACACTTTCTATAGATGTTCCATATGTTCCTCTCTAGTCTTGGAGTACACAGTGATATTATCCTAATATATATTTATATATTTGTTAATTACCCTTGTAAAAGTAACATCCATAGCTCATTGAAACATTACATCAACATTCATTAACCCAAAAGGCATCCTCATATATACATGTGTGACCCAAGGTGTTGTGAATTTGGTATTAGGTCATTTAGATTCCTTTACCATAACCTGGTTATATCCCAAGAAATTGTCTAATCTAGACAACAACTTTGATCTAGTAACACATGGAAATAGGCTGTCTAAATTGGGCAAGGGATAATAATGTTTTAAATAAGCTTTATTTAAATTCTAAAAATCCACACACACGTAGATATCACCATTTTCCTTCCACACAAGGACTAAATTTTCAACCCATGATGAATACCTAATGGGCTGAATGATACCACCATCCTTTAGCTTCTTTAACCCATCCCACATATTAGTCACCAAGATGGGGTTAATAGGTATATATTTCTACCTGAAAGGATTGCTATCAGGATAAAATGGGATGACATGCTAAAATAAGTCTTCCCTATATGCTTTCAATTCAGAATAAGACCATGCTAAATAGTCCTGGGACTTTCCTAAAAACTACATGTAAACTTGGATCTCACCTGCACTCAATTGAATACCCAGCCAAATTTTCCTTGGATTCTCATGAGAACCCAAATTACACTTAGTCACATATTTTGAAATGAATGAGTCTCTAGTTTTAATTCTATCTAGTCCATCAAAAGGCATTTCTAGACTTACCAATCCTCCAAGGAGTGTGTTTATTTTCAGTTGAGTAATGTCTTTCCCAAATAGGTTTTCTTTCCCATCACAAACCTCAACCATGGATTTTAAGTCTATGAGTCGATTATGGAACTTAGCTTCATAATTTAATAACATCTTAATTTTCTCATCATTATCAAACACATGTTAATGATGAACATTATCTGGGATTGAAGGCCTATAAGCACCTCCACTTGATACTAATAATGAGGGTTTGTATTTACAATATTAAATTGAGCACCTAATCCTTCAAGTTTGCCAAATTCTTCATTGAAAGTTCTATCATGATAACAAATTTTGAATGCATCAAAGAATATGAGCATTGTGGACCTACTTAACCACTAGCTCATAATCACCCTTGACAATCAAAACTTTAATTCCATGTTCATTGTCAATATGTAAACCACGTAAGAGTGTCTCATACTCAGTAGTATTGTTTGTGCACTCAAAGGATAACTTCAAAGAAATCATGAAACATTTACTATTAGGGCCATAGAAGACAACCCCAAATCCATTTCTAAGATTGGAACAAGCCCCATCAAAACACATCTTCCAAATTTCACTTTTACTATCAGGTTCAACATCTAAAATAGTAGGTTGTTCAATAAAATTAATATTCCCAACAAAGCTACCCAAGTCAACATCCATGTATAACACTTCATTGAGAGCATGTTTTAGATCTTCAATTACATGTAGCATCTTTGACTCTTTAGAAAGTTTGATCATTTTACCCTCCAATATAATGGTGGCATAGGAAAGGTCTATTTATACAATTACACCCATGCTAGCACCCCATTTATGTGATAGTATAATCCCCAACAAAGGTAGTTAGTCCACAACTACCATATCCATATTTAAATACTTGCTTGGATGCTCTACCAACCCCTTGAATTTTCAAACAACAATAACTTCTCATGAATCCATTGCATAACACTTGCCAAATGCTGATGTAATCTTCACTTTGAGCTCATTTAGGACACCCGAAGGCATCACATTGCATGAGGTTCCAAAATCAAATATGCAGTTGTGAACAATCAGACCATTGATCAATAGAGTTGTATAAAATGGATCCACATTTAGCTGAATCTCTACTAATGCAATCCCTAAATATACTTTTGGAATAGGTTTAACAACCTCTTATGATTTTTCATCTTCGTTTGAGGGTGTTTGGGGTAAATCAATTTCATTTACAACTGATTTTTCACCAAATTTCACGTATTCAAAAGCCGTCTTCCTATGCTCAGGTATTCATAATAATTCAATAAGTGGCATGGTAATTTTTATTTGGCTCAACATGTGGGTCATATCACATATGGTATACTAAGGAAGAGGAGTATTTGGTGGAAGGGTAACAACACCTTCAGCTAGGATGTAATCACTTAATATCTGAAATGGCATAGGCTAGGATGGATTTGTATTTTTAGAAACAACCTTGAAATATGGATTTCATCATTCATACCCTTAGAAATACTAGATAGCAAAGGTAATTTATTTTTAGTAGGAACACCTCTAGACTTAGTAACTTGGGAAATAGGTGTTGGTTTGGAAGCATTATAGATTGCCATAGTTTTCTTCAGTTCCTTATTTACATCCCCTACATTTGGATTTGTAGTGGTAGTGTCTTGAGGAGCAACACCTTGATACTTGATTCTCAAGTAATATTCTTTCTCTTGGACACCTATTGCATTAATTAGCAACTACCTATTCTCAACTGATAAAATTCACCCATCATACTTTTTAATCATAAATGACCTTAAAACTTGAAATCAAGATTGAGTAATTCATATTCTTTTTCCATATTAACATCAAAATCAATCTTATAAGTTGGGACACACACCCTTTCAACTACACTCCAAAACTGATCAACTGTAGTATCACTCAATAATTCTATGGAGGCAGTCATTTTGGTTTAAGGACTTTTACAATTGAACATCATAATATCATCACCAGATGACAAAGACTCAAGTTCATCCACATCTTCATCAATTGGTTCAACATTATCACATGGGGGAAGGGGAAGGAAGGACTTGTCATACTAATCAATATCAATGTCACAACTTACAACATTCACTCTATCATTACACAGATCAGGCACTTATTTTCTAATCCCTCTATTCTAATTTATATCTATCCTTTCACCATGTGCAAGCCTCCTCCATCTATCATTGACTCAATTATGGAAAACATTCCCCCTTTATTCTTGATTCAGATTTGGATCCCTCTCTTTATTGGTAGACACATGAGGGATCCCCTTCTCATCTCTAGCCAACTTATATGACATTTCTTTGATAGCAAAGGCCAAATTCTTAATCATCTCCTCAAGGTTGGTTTTCTTAGTGTAATACATTTCTTTAGGATTGAAAAACTTTACAATAGCCTACGTGTTCATGGGATTTCCCACAACCTTTATATTTTTTTCTATTTAGATAGCCATATTGAATGCCAATCACAAGTTCATAGGAGCCATGTCTCGCAAGTAGTATGTGACCTTCTTGTCAAAGGTATCATAGTATTTTATCAAGCACCATGTATCATTGGACCTTATATTCTCTGGTAGTAGTATCATATCTCTGTTGAACCATGTGTTGAAGTCCTACACACACTCATTAGGGTTCTTCTTGATGTTTTCAAAGTTAGACAAAAGGAATCTTGGATCAATTTTATCACCATATTGATTTCTAAAAACATTCTTCATCTCTAACCATGAATCAATGCATCTATGGGGAAGGGAATTAAACTATTCTCATGCATCTTCTTCCATCGTATGCATAAAAAATTTATGCACACATCTTCATGATCAACCTCATAGTCTTTAATGCTATTATGAAAAGCCCTCAAGTGATCATCACCACTCACTGCATTATTCCCTTAAAACTTTAGAAGTCATTTCCTTAATTCATTTGGGACTTCATTAAGATAACCTTCTATATCATCAAAATTGATAGGCCTGAATATGGGAACATGGAATGTAGGATGTTCATTCTCATCTGGGTGCCTATGCCTCATGATTGGTTCAATGGGAGGTTTGAGAAAAACTAGAAAAGGGATCTGAGAGGGTGAAAGAGGTGGAATTATATGATCAAACTTAGGAGGGGATTCAACTAGTTGAGAAGGAGATGGATAGTATATAGGACTGTAAGGTTCTGAGTGACTAAGAGAGATATGAAAATCCTCAACAATGAGGAATTTAACAAAAAATTCAAGGCTATTAGAATATTTTTGGTCAGGACACTCTTTAGTAGCTAAACTTTTCCCTTTAACAGGTTCTAAATTTATCATCCCCTTCTTTGATGCAAACTTAAGGGTGAGATAAGTTGTTTCGAAGAGTCACCTTTGAAGGATGATCTCAGTCCTTCTAACACTGCAAGCAAGAAAATACTCAAAGCTAAAACTAAATAAAGTTACTCAAACTAGGCACTGATCTTTCTTGAAACTAGATGATAAAATTGGAGTCATCACTAGAATCAAAATTCTAGAATATAACAGTTAATAAACTAGTTGTGATACATGCTAAAACATATTTATGGAATTTGTTGATGAGATAGAAAACAAAGACACTAAAATTTTCAAATTTATGTTCAAAAGGGAAAAAACACCTTCCAATATGCCATTTTAATAGTTCTTTGTAATAAATGTAGCAGAAGTCAAATTATCAAATATTTCAATTCCTGGCATGTCCCCAGTGGAGTGTTGTGATGTTGACAACCAAGATAGTCCAAACGTATTAAATAATAATAGATAACTTCATAACATGAAATATTTATAGCTCTTTGCAAGAGTCCCAATTAACATAGATGACAAGGAGTTTCCCTGATAATTATGCCAACAAAGTGTCAGTTCTCAATTATACACTACTTATGCTCAACCTTGCACACTTGAAGAAAATGGCAAATAGAGATGAAAAACCCACTAGTATGTCATTGTAGTTTTGGGAAGGTTTAGCATCAAGAATAGTTTGAATGTAGGTAATGATTGAGAGGTACTAATAGAGGGTATGGTCAGTTCCATGTTACTTTTAGCTCTGCCTAAACCAAAGTAAGAGGACCTATGGGTATCTTGCTCATATGGAGAGATTTTGTAATTCAACCTCCATAGATATTTTTAACACAAGGGAATATAAATATGACCAGGTCACAACCATACTTATTCAATCTACTCAAGAAGGGTTATGAAACAAAATGAATAAATACACTAAGTCACATGTAAGCTACTAAAGATAGATAGGTATATGACTATAAATTTTATTCTAAAGAATCTTCAACAAGGATCAAATAGAAATCTACAACACTATGCTTTAAAACAAAAAAATTAGATACACGTTAAGTATGCAAGATTTTATGCATCTGTAGGGAAAATAACTCTTAATATATGCAAAGGGTGTATTATTTTTAGGATAGGATAGGGTAGGATACTGAGATAGATATAAGAAAAATGGTGGTATATTGGTGGTTTTCAAATAACATGGCTACTTTCAATCATTCATAGCATCATTCCTTAGCAAAGATGTGGAACAAACTCAAATTCAAGCTAGTGAGAACTACCAGCAACAATTTATAGTTATTGTTGCTAATGAAATGCAAATACTGAAATGACTTTGAAACCCTATAAAAATAAACTAAAACTAGAATCTCACATACTTTTTCCCATTGAATCCATAAACCTATGGCGCTCTAACAAGTCATTTGATAATATATCCTAAAATAAAGTAGGAATGTTTTATAATCTAGATTATTGCTCAAAATGATAATCGATAATGAACCCAAACCCAAATGTCCAATCAATATAACTTGCAAAATATATTACTGCACTTCATCAACAAGAAATAGTAAGAAACAACAATAATTTTCATTAACTTGAAAAGAGATATTACATACATCAGTTTTTAAAAATGTTGCCATGGGGATAATCATGGTGAGATTTATCCATGTTGGACAAGAGAGACAAAACATGCTCTCAAAGCTTGCTAAGGGTTTTACACTTGCAACTAACTTAGAAAGGGAGATAAGATCTACACACAACAGTTTATCCCAAAAAAATTTGTAGAACCCAGACTTAGAGAAAATGAACAACAAATAACAACCACCTAGATTAAAAGAGAAGCCTTCTATTTATACATTTTTTACCCCTTATTTTGTAATTCAAGAATGGGGGTTGCATTTTTCAATTTTCAAAATTGCAGTCGACATTCCAAAGTTCTGCCAAGATGCTCCCAGCTAGAAAAACCCTTTGCCAGGCCTGGAATCTTCACCCATTTGCATGAAAAATCATTGTTCTAAATGCCTTTATAGAGATTGATGAAGATTTGGAGAAAATGCTTTGATTTATTGGCTGGAGATGCCTTTTACATGAGCTAGAATGTGAAAATTCATGGTGGAGGCCAAACAATGCCTTGTCTTTTGTGAATTACTTGCATAGCTATAACCTCTTGGCCAAATGTCCTTCCCATGAATCACAAGAATTTTGCATGAATATTAAAATGATAGATGGTTGTTAAGATTCTGAATAGAACATTATAAAACTAATATCCAATGAAATAAGAAATGTAAGAATATGAGTTAATATGTCTCCAAAGGATATAAGAATACACTCAGCAATCAAAACTAAATATGATCATTGAAGCAATATCATAACCACATACTAGCTATAGTGAAATAATAGATCATGCCTATCCTGAAATGTAAATACCCGTCTCTTCAATATTTACTCCTTTTGTCTCTAATTCTCATGATCTACCAACCTCTCCTTGATGATGCCCTCCTTCATGACTCTATTACGAGGTATCTGATAAAATATCCTGCATCCACCACATACATAGAAAGAATGTAGTTAGTTCATCATAATGATAAACATAAAATTAAAAAAAAAAAAAAAAAACTAATATTATTAACGTAAATTAATATATGAAGCAAACTACTACATTTATATCAAAACACAATGTAGAATTCATCACATCAGTATACAATACATAACCACTTAAATGGTGAAACTCATATTTAAAATGTTAATCATCATGATTTAGCTAATCAAAATAGTAATTCAAAAAAAAATTTAATCTAAATAACATTCTATAACCACTAAAGTTAAAATAAATTATCATAGCCACAATGTTTTCCATTAGGTTGATGTGGGAAATAATATTTTATCAGTAAAGAAATGATGGGAAAACTTTTGCACTTGACATGAAAACCATTAATATGACTCATATAAACCTATTATCCTATTGGAAACTATCATAACTAATACATCAATATCTCTTAGTTACGTCAGGGCAAGGAAAAATATGTGGAAAATACACAAATACCTTTCATATGTTGTCGAAACATGAGATTCATGATTGATAACAAAACCTTGTTTTGAAGTATATGTTGTGCGTGAGACCACACATTCATTCAGAAATGATTTTTTAAAAAAAATCTTCAAAATTTACTTTGCATTAATTAAATTCCAAACTTATACTTACAAGACGGACTCATATATCACCTTGGGAAGTTTTGCATTTTGAATGATCCATAGAGATAGAAAATAATATGGGTGAATCATTTTATAGATGTTTTAGGACACTTTGGGGTTAAATACATTCTTTCGATGTTTCAAAAGTACTTCTTCTGGCCACATCTCAAGTATTATTATCCAAATTCATCAAGTTTTTTACCACATGTGCAATTTCCAAGCAAATTAACAAGAAAAAAGGTTTGTACACACCTTTGATGGTTCAATTGGATCTTTGGGAATCCGTTTTCATGGAATAAGTCAAGAGATACCCCTCTTCTAGATTGATAAATTAAGTCAAGTCCCTTCCCAAGGAAATTGGGTTACGAAAACACAAGGTGCAATTTTTTTAGCACATCATACACCAGAACTGCATGAAAATGGTTTAGAGTAGTATTAAGATTAATGGAATTAATTCAAATAATATCAGCTTAACATCAACAAATTAAGATTTTATCAAAATCAATTTAACAAAATAAGATCCGTCAGTGGCCAAGCATTTCATCGTTGGAAGTAAGGTAGGAATAACATTATGGAAGTAAAGGTAGGAATTGCATTAGCGTCAAAATATCATTGAAAAGGCATTATCATTAGTGGATGTAGGGAAAGAATATGATAATCATCATAAGAATAACATCGACATGGCATGAATTAGAATAAGTTCAGCATGACATTTATAAAATAAGTTCTATATCAAATCAGATCTTAAATAGCATTAGCATTAGTGGAAGTAACTGGAATAACGTTAAGATTAGTGGAAGTAACAGTAAAAATAAATTAATAAAATTTGTTTGGTAAATAATTATATCTTGGAAGTCACGTATAAAGTGTATCGTGTCCACAATTCACCTTGCAGATTATTGTTTACATTGGCAGGTTAATCTATATATTCCAGGCATCTCATCTCCAAATTCATTCAATTGTGGTGTGAGCGAAATTGCTTTTATATCTGTTTTTGTGTTGAGATCAGCGATGGAGATTGACAACGCTCATGTTTTATTTTCTTATTTTGGGTTGACACAATTACGAGGACGAGGCAGCGTGATTCAACTCCACAATGTGAATGCATATCGAAATGCTAATATTTTCGGTGATAAAGGCCCTTTCAAAATGGGTGATGAGTGAGGTCCAAAGTCTATGGCAAAGTGCTGTTGATACAGTCAATGACGTTGTGGATGTCATTAAATCATTTCTTAAAAAGTTTTGGAATAGTGTAGACGAGTTCGTCAACAGAGTTCAGCAGACCGAGGGCAATGTTAAAAATCATATTGCAGATGCCACACTGAAGTTTGCAGATAAGCTAAGGACCATTGCCTTAGAAAGGATCAAGACTGTTCTCAAAGAAAACGGCTGCAACATTGACGGATGCTCAGAAGAAGAACTCAGAAAACTGTGGGACGGCTATATGCAAGAGGAGATGGCTAAAGATATCCTCGCCGCACAATGAAACCATCAAAGAAAGTGTGTCAACCTGATAAAATGGACTACCAATCCCTATGCCATATAAGTGTGTGTGTTTGTGTTTGTGTGTGTTTTCAACTACTATTATGAATGTAATCGTTGAGCCTCTCCTCCTGTCTAGGAGTGTATCAAGATAATATATACAATAAATTCAGGTTGTAGCAATATAATAAAAGTTAATTATTTGGGTAATGTTATTGTTCATGGACGTATTTAAATGCTTCATTCAGTAAAGAGTATTATTAAATATCAACCAGCATGGACGTATTTACATTATTACGAAAAGCTATTATGCATTTATCCGCTGAGGTTGTGCTTTGTTGGAGTTGAATATAGTTACACTAAATATACATAACTATATGGTCAAATCTTGTTAAGAGTTACAATGGCATGATTAAAGAATGGAATCACCAGTAATCTGAAATCCTTCTAGAATGTTCTGGGCAAGGACCAAAAAAAACCCTATTCACTTCAGATCAGATCTAGAATGAAGGCTTTAAGCTAGAAAGAGATTGATTTTGACATTATTTTATAAATAGTATTATGAAGAGAGGTAAGTGTAGTCACTAATGGTGGGTTTGTTAGCACCCTTATGAATCAAAGATATGAAGGTAACATTTAGCTATATTTTCATACGCTCGGCTTAACCAACACGCACTACCGATGTAGTGCATGTGTCACAGCCCCCACGGCCACCACAATCAACTACTATGTTGTCGGTCATCTCTATCTTTGTCCTCTCGCCAACATCCCTGCTATCCTTCATCGCACATCACTAACTATGACTGATGAGCAAAAAACTAACTGCTACTTCACCATGACTGCCAATGACCAGCTCACCGCTAGGCCCTCGTGACCACCAATAGTCACCCATGCCACTACGAAGTATGCACCATCATTTCTAACCCATCATATGAATGTGATCACCTCTCCACCCGCCAAGATTAAATCTTCCACCCTATTTTCCTCCCCACTTCCCTTGCATTTATTTTCACCCACAAAGTGAATGCATATAGCCTCCCCCACATTTGTTCCACTCTGCCATTGTGCGTGCATTGCCATTGTTCCACATTGCATTCTAGGTGAAGATGAGGAGGCAAATCTAACTTCATCACTCCACTATGTGTGAAGAGAAATAATTGTTTTCCTTTTTTTAAAATCCAAATTGATTTGTAATGAATGTTTCTCCTTTGTGATGAAATGAGAGTTAGAATTTAAGATATTGATTGTGTTCGTGGTGAGGCCTTTTTGAGCATCTTTCTACATATTATTTATTCATATAAAACTCTTCGACTCTATCTTACTGATATAATCACTGATATAATCTATGGCTTGTTGATGTGTTGACAATACCAACTATGCCCTTATTCTATTTCTTATGAAATCCTTTTAAAATAAGACTTTACTCTGTTCATTTCCTATAATGGTTCTTTAAAAGGATTTAAAACATTGTCCTTTCTCTATGTTGAGGTATACAATGTATGGAATAAGATTTTGAAATGCTTACTGCTGATTTCCTACAAATAAATGCATAGAAAAAAAATATGCTATGATTTCGATTGATAACTCCTATTTTAGTAACATGATAAAGTTTGTGCAAAGATAACTACAATGTCATTGGGTTATAAGCAAGCTACATATATTGAAATAGAAGTAACCAAATAAGTTCAAATAACAATTGATATTATGACTTTTCCTATATGGTAGCCTTGTTCTTATACACTATGATCTATTATTTGAGGGGGGGTCCATTGAATTTTTTTGAGCCCATTTTAGGTCCTTAATATGGGAGATGTTCTCCCACTATAAGTAGTTACCAATAAAATTTGCATAGTGAATATTGACCATGCTTAGACACAAAGGATATCAATTATATCTACAAGCAAGTACTACTTGATATGGAAAATGGATACATGTAATACCTATAATGGTTGTATTTGACAAGACATATATGAGGTTTTTTTAATATGTTTTCATTCTTGGAACATGTCAATTTTTAGACAATTAGTCTTAAAAATAAATTCAAATAATTCAAGTCTGTCTTAATGATATAATCCATGGCTTGTTGATGTGTTAACATTACTGAGTATGCCCTTATTCTATTTCTTCTAAAATCCATTTAAAATAACACTTTACTCTATTCATTTCTTATAATGGTTCTGAAATGAAACATTGAATGAACTTTATTCTATATGTAAAAATTGGGAAATGCACTAATGGTGTATAATATAGGGTTTAATTAGTTATTAAAATATTTAAAGATTGAATGATTGATGAAAATTAAATTTTACTATTTTATACATAACTATGCATAAACTCTCATTAAACTATGATGAATGGGAATTTGATTGTAACAAGGTTGATTATGGTTAACAACTTAAAACACATTTGACCTAGTTACTTTTGGAAAATTCTATAGTAACTTTTTATCAAGATGAATATCTTAGGAGGCTAAGCTATTTCTAGATGCCCTATTATGGAATGAGATTTATTTACTAAGTAATAAATGACTCATGGAAATATTAATTATAAACACTGTCCTTTCTCTATGTTGTGGCATGCAGTATATGGAATAAGATTTTGTATGCTTAAGGCTGATTTCCTACAAATAAATGCATAGAAAAATAATATGGTAAGTTTTGGATTGATAACTCTTATTTTAGTAACATGATAAAGTACATGCAAAGATAATTGCAATGTCATTGGGTTATAAGAAAACTACATATATTGAAATAGAACTAACCAAATAATATCAAATAATAATGTATATTATTAATTTTCCTATATGGTAGCCTTGTTCTTGTAGACTATTATGTATTATTTGAGGGGGGATCCATTGAATTTTTTTGAACCCATTTTGGGTCCTTAATATGTTCTCCCACTGTAATTAGCTACTAATCAAATTTTCTTAATGAATATTGACTGTACTTAGACCCAAAGGATATTAATGATATCCACATGAAAGTACTACTTGATATGAAGAATGGATACATGTAGTTCTTATAATGGCTCTATTTGACAAGACATATATGAGTTTTTTTTCAATATGTTTTCATT